>CM017440.1:40857563-41108043 GCA_007726485.1 Eragrostis curvula
GGAGAAAGAGAACTGGAGAGGTCTAGCACTGTATGTCGCGGAGCAAGACGGGCCGTGTTACCTCTATTATAAAACCCGTGAGTGGCCAATATTGCCCACAGCGTGCAAGCTGCAGCGCGTCAATCAGGAATAACGTTGCTAGACCTCGTAGTCCCGGTGATGACAACGTGATCGCACTATGCTCCACCATCATGGTTCGACAAGGCCGAATTGCTGCCGCACCATCCCTTCATATGCACCGTCGATCCCTAGCTAGTATCCCCCACGCAAACGAGATGGCAAGACCAAACCTAAAGCGGATTGACTTGTTAGTCTAGCTTTCATATGGAGAAACGCCCCTCAATCCATATGGGGAAAAGAGAGTTCAGTACTCTGTCCAGCATATATATCAAGACGAGATCGCAGTCGCAGAGGAGAGGATCGAGACACACTCAAAATGAAAATGATTCCCATTTTATTAAGTCAACACATGTCGTTCAGTCATGCATTAACAATAACTTATTCAAGGGCTTGGGAGGGCCGCAGCAGCAGAAGGATCGCCGTTGATCAATCTTGCATTTGGCGCCTTGAGAACTGTAGCCAAGATAATCACAGAGAACCGCGCAGCGTTGGTCTATGCAGCCCCTAAAATGAGGCACTGCTGTGCTGGAGTCCTGACTTCAAGCGGGAAGCCAGGGCCCGCAGCTGCCACTGGCGTGGCCGCAGCTGCAGTGATGAGACTGGCCATCAGAAGCGGCCCGACTATGAAAACAAGCAGGGTCTTCATGGAGGACATGGTGTTCATCGACATTGGATTCAAGGTTTGGATTCCTGATGCTCTACTATTTTCTGTGCATCCATGGCTTATATAGACAGGACCACAAGCAATTGGTGTTGCGAAATCAATTCCTGCAAGTGTGTTACTGCTAGTTTAATGGGGAAGTAAGTTTTGTATTGTTACATTAACCCACATGTTGAAACCGTAGCTTTAGCCTTTAGGTGCATTAGTAGGCTGGTATTATTCTTCCTTAACTCAAAGATATATCTCTTTCAAATGCATAAATTTATAGACCCACAACATAAGACTTCATATATATGCCCATTGTAATGCGTGTCAGTTAGCCAAAAGTCATCAGTTTACCGTATTCAAGGTCTATTCATAAGTCTACTAGTCCGCTTGAACTCATTTTCTCAGATGTTTGGGGTCCTGCCCCCTCACTCAGTTGGTGGCTATCGTTATTATGTGAGCTTTATTGATGATTTTAGTAAATTTTCTTGGCTTTATTTACTCAAAGATCGTACTGAGGTACAAGGTGCTTTTCTTCGTTTTCAAGCGCATGTTGAACGCACTCTTGATAAGAAAATTAAATGTGTCCAATCTGATTGGGGTGGCGAATATGAGAAACTTCACAATCAATTTTTTCGGTCACTTGGCCTTGCACACAGAGTCTCTTGCCCTCACACACACCAGCAAAACGGATCGGCTGAACGAAAACATCGCCACATTGTCGAGACTGGCCTTGCACTCCTAGCTCACTCCTCCATTCCATTAAAATTTTGGGATGAAGCATACCTAACTGCCACATATCTTATCAATCGCCTTCCCTCTCGAGTAATTGATAATTCATCTCCTTTAGAACGCCTGTTTAACACTAAACCCAACTACTCTTTTCTCAAGATTTTTGGGTGTGCTTGTTGGCCTCATCTTCGCCCATATAACAAGCATAAACTTTCTTTTCGTTCCAAAGAATGTGTGTTCTTAGGCTATAGTCCCTTGCACAAGGGGTACAAATGTTTGGACATGGACACTAGTAGAATCTATATTTCCAGAGATGTAATTTTTGATGAAAGTGTTTTTTCCCTTTGCGCGCTTATCATCACCACCTTCATCCAACGTTGCTAAACCGCTTGATCTCTCCTCTTATCCGGTCTTTCATTCTCTGGTTGGCAGTTGTTTTGATCGAACTCATGCTAATATGCAGTGTGCAGGGACTACTGACACTTCTGATGCAGAAAATCCCGCTGGCGAATCCACCTCGCATGCTCCTGCATGCGACGATGCGCCGACAGTAGGACATGAGTCCTCCGGCGCGCGCCAATCCGCTGGTGTGCTGGGGGCGGAGCCTGTTCCCACAGCACCGTGTGATGCTGCAGCCGACGCGGGACCTGCGGCTGCTGAACCCGAGGTTGATGCAGATGATCATGGAGCCAATGATCACCAGGGGGAAAATGCTATGGATCCACATAGCTATGGTACACGTCTCAGCAGGAATATCAGGAAACCAAAAATACGCACAGACGGTACTGTTACATATTCTGCTGTTAAACGTTCTGATGATGAACCTACTTCCCATGTGGATGCTCTACAGGATACATCATGGCACTCAGCAATGAATGATGAGTTTGATGCTTTGATCAAGAATAAGACTTGGCATTTAGTTCCTCCTCGATCGGGCTTGAACATCATCGACTGCAAGTGGGTTTTCAAACTCAAACGCAAGGCAGATGGTTCAGTTGATCGTCACAAGGCTCGACTGGTTGCAAAGGGATTTAAACAAAGGTACGGAATTGACTATGAGGATACTTTTAGTCCTGTTGTCAAACCTACTACAATTCGTGTTCTATTGTCATTAGCTATCAGTAGAGGATGGAACCTTAGACAGATAGACATTCAGAATGCTTTCCTTCACGGTTTCCTGGATGAGGAAGTGTATATGAAACAACCTCCAGGTTATGAGGATCCCAAGTATCCTAATTATATTTGTAGATTGGATAAATCATTGTATGGCTTGAAGCAAGCACCTAGAGCCTGGTTCTCACGGTTGAGTTCCAAATTGTTACAGTTGGGTTTTGTCGCTTCTAAAGCAGATATCTCCTTGTTTATCTTTAACAAAGGGGGAATACAGATGTATATGCTTATCTATGTTGATGATATTATTGTCATTAGCTCCTCGGTTGATGCTACCAACAAGCTACTAGCCCAACTTCGGCAAGACTTTGCAGTAAAGGATCTTGGTACATTGAGTTACTTCTTGGGGATTGAAGTAAATTCTATAAATGATGGCATCGTATTGTCCCAGAGGAAATATATACAAGATCTCTTGCGACGAACAAATATGCTCAAGGCTTCTGGTGTTTCCAGTCCAATGAATGTAACAGACAAGTTGTCTCGGTTTGATGGGCATGCTTTATCACCTGATGACACCACGAGATATCTGAGTGTCGTAGGAGCTTTACAATATTTGACACTGACACGTCCTGATATTTCCTATTCGGTGAACAAAGTATGTCAGTTTTTATCTGCTCCTACTACTATTCATTGGACAGCGGTAAAGCGTATACTTCGATACTTGAAGGAAACTAGCAAACTTGGATTGTCGATACGAAGATCGAGCTCATCTTTGTTGAGTGGTTTCTCGGACTCTGATTGGGCAGGCAATGTTGATGATAGGAGAAGTACCGGTGGTTTTGCTATTTTCCTTGGGTGCAACCTTGTCTCTTGGAGTTCAAGAAAACAACCTACTGTCTCTAGATCAAGCACGGAGTCAGAATACAAAGCTGTTGCAAATACTACGGCAGAGATTATATGGATACAAGTATTATTAAGAGAGCTTGGAATTAAACAATTTCGGCCACCAAGTTTATGGTGTGACAATATAGGTGCAACATATTTATCAGCCAACCCAGTGTTTCATGCAAGGACGAAACATGTTGAAGTTGATTACCACTTTGTTCGAGAAAGAGTTGCTAGCAGGGAACTTGAGGTTCGCTATATTTCTACTAAGGATCAGGTGGCTGATATTATGACAAAACCGCTTGGTGTACAACTACATACAAAATTCAGAAACAATCTCAACATGGCTGTGCCCCGTTCAGATTGAGGGAGGATGTGAAGATAAGAGTACGTTATAGATAGAGTTTGGCTACGAGCCATTGTAATCCCAACGAACTCTCGTTCAGTTGGAGATAAGGCCTGCGTGCCTGATCTTTCGTAGACTCCAAGTCTACTTGTAACTCTATCTGTAAGATGTCTATATAATGAACATGAAGGGCACCATCGAGTGCATTGCGTGCCAAACTAGTTTCACACTAGCGACACAAAGAAACGTACGCACGGCGTCTTGCGATGCTGCGGCCGTAATCTCGGCCAGAGCATCAGGCTTTGAGCCCTCGGTGTGGGGCGATTTCTTTATCCGCCATGAACCTCAGCTGCAGGTATGTAGTATGTGTATGTGTTAGTATCTATGCTACCATAGCTTGTTCTACATGTATTGCTCCCTCTGATTGTTATATATGGCATTGCTTAGTTTAATTAGTCCTTGTCAACTGTCATCGTATTTCGGTGAAGCATGCTTTGACAAATCTTGCACCATAATGATATAATAATCCGATGCGTGGTGCAACCTAGCAGATACCGGAAGAATTGACGAGGGAAAGAGCGGCGAGGCGCCAGTGGTGACTTTGTCAATCTCGAGGATAGCTCAGTCTTCGAAGATGCTCATATGGGTAATAGAGGTAGGATTTACGTGTGTGTTCATAAGGGTGAGTGTGCATGCATTGTAAGTGTCTAAGTTATACTGTGTAATAAAAAAACTTGATGGATGCGATCCAGCGTCTCGGAGTTGACCACCTATTTGAAGAGGTAGATACTGCACTGCATGACATCTATGGAAGTGACTACACAGGCTCAAACCTTCATGAAGTTGCTCTTCGGTTTCGTCTGCTCAGGGAGCATGGATTTTGGGTATCTCCAGGTAGATCCATTGGACGAATTAATTCATTTCAATCTGACCTTTCTCAGCCATAGCTTTATCTTTTACACACAAAAAAAGCCATAGCTCTATCTTTAATGAATTAATCATGCTAGGGCCCTCTTACGGTCCATATGGCCTCTTAAGAGGTAAAAAGGTCAAAATAGTACGTGACACTGATTTATAGAGATGGAAAATTTTGAAAATATATAAATTAGATAGGTAAATCTCCTTCCCCTCTGATTCCTACATTCATGCCGCTACTCATCCCTATGTTCCTCTGGTGCCCGCTTCCTCCGTTTTTTCTCTAGCAGGCCAAGGAGAGGTAACTCACAATGTCCGGCCATAGTTTAATTTAAAAAAGGATTACAAAATCATCCTCTTACCATGCTTGGCACATAGGCTAGCTATATGATCCTTCTACCATGTGAAGGTGTTGGCACTCGCACAAAAAACTCAACAAAAAATTAATTGAATATACCCCTCATGATTGCTAGCTATATAGGCTACCATGTGAAGGCTAGCTATATAGTTTAAAAAACGATCCTTCTACCATGTGAAGGCTGGCTATATAGGCTAGTCCCTATATTTTAAAGCTGTCACATCAAAGAAAACTTTATCATTTAAAAGTACTAAATAAAGTATAATTACAAAAATAATTACAGAACCCCTGGTCTAATTCACGAGACGAATCTAATGAAAGTAATTAAGCCGCGAGTAGAAGATGGTTACTGTAGCATTTCTGTAGCAAAACATAGATTAATTAGGTTCGTTAGATTCGTCTCTTAAATAGCACCCATCTATCAAAAAGGTTTTGTCATTAAACTTTATTTAATGCTTCTAAATAATAAGATTATTTTTAATGTGACAGGTCTAAATTTTAGAGGGCAGGAAACGAACAGGCCTCATTGCGCATGCAAGCCTAAATAAAGAAAAAAATATTTTACTCCCCAAAAAATACACTTTGTATGTTTCATCACTTAAAAATGATGCTAATTTTACTCCCACAAATAGTTCCGTTCAATGCAATATAACCTTATTGAAGTTTATTTTTTTGTTTCTCACACTACGAGTGAAAATTGAAGCTCATATTTGGCATTATGAAAACTCACACAACGGCCTATGATAAAATAGTTATAATTTTTTTATAGTATTTACATAGTTTGGTACCAATTGATGATATATTCATACAAACGATACCAAAATAATAATTAGAAAAATTTTAACATAGGTTATTATAGTAGTTATAATCATGCAAAATTTGAGTTCGAAATCCCGGTTGTAGGCTGAGAAACAATAAATAAAAACTTCAATAGAGTGTAAGTTGCACTGAATGGAATTATTTGAGAGAGTGAAGTGAGCCATCATTTTGTTTAGGGGTCAAACGAGCTCAATAAAATGCTTGAGAAGTAAAATGGACATTTTTTAGAAAAAAATAAAGTCTGCTATTTGGTACCTTCGTAAATTAGCATATAAGTTAAAAGTATATGGCACTGCTGGTCATACCCAAAATTAAAAGTACACTGTACATGTAGCACGAGACTAGTCTTGCGGAATGAAATTACCGCTACTCCAATTGGGAGTTTCATTTTTAATCAATGAGGTGCCACACAGATAAATGTTAAACTATGCATGCACTGTTCCGTGGCATTTGCATCTCAATTATGCACGTCTGGGCTGGAGGAGATATTAAGACTGACTTCAACAAGGCGCAAAGCCAAATATGCATCTGAAATGGTACTATACTATGCATCACCAAATCTTGTTCCAACAGAAGATGCAATCGGGTATGCAATTTAGCTTCCCAGGAGAGAGAGCGGGTCCACACGGACGACGAGCGGCAGCGGTGCCGCGGCGGGCGGAGGCGAGGAGCGGCACGGTGGACCTGACCTCGTCGACGTCCAACGCCTCACCCGCCGCGCCGGTGTGGGTCGTCCACGGGTAGCCATGGATGCCGCAGCAAGCTCGGCCCCGCGGGAGTGCACGGCGAGCGTGACGCAGCGCAGCGTGAGCGCGAGCATGGCGAGGCTACCGCGGCCTCGCGAGCGCAATCAGGGCGAGCTGCCTGGCGCAGCACGACGGGAGTCCAACGCGAGCTGGGCAGCGGGACAGGCGCGCGGGTGCGGCCGTGCGCGTCGCGCGGCGGCGGAGCAGGGGACGGGGGCACTGCCGCGGGCGTGCGCGTCACGCGGCGGCGGAGCAGGGGACGCGGGGCCGCAGGCGAGCATGATGCGCGGCGGCGCGTGCGCGCATGGCGGGAGGCGACGGAGCAGGGGACGCGGGGCTGCAGGCGAGCATGACGCGCGGCGGCGCGTGCGCGCAAGGCGGGAGGCGGCGGAGCAGGGGACCCCGTTCTCCCCAAGGCCGGCGCACAGCGTGGGTAGGCGGAGGAAAAAGGAAGACGGCGAGATACGCGTTGCTGCTCCTCGCGACCGCGCCCCTGTCCCTGCGGCGTCGCAACTGGCCGATGCCTCCTCCGCGGAGGCCGCCACCTTCGGGCTCGACGCTCTGCAGCCAATCGAGCTAGCACCGCCGCCCTCTGCACCAATGCGTGCTGGTTCCTTTGATTGGAGAAATTTTGGGAACCAAATTGATCCAATGCGTGCTGTTGTGGAGAATTTCCCTTTGCTGTTGTGGTGGAATTGATTTAATCGAACGCCGTGGAGGAATTTGGGTTCCTGTCAAGGTTGCAGAGCTTTCTACGCACGGGATGGGAGGCAGCAGCCTGAGCAGCGAGCAAGCCGCGAGCTGCGGAGCTGCGTCACGGCCCGGGCTCGCAGACGCAGTGCGGCCGCCCAGTCGAGCTCCTCTTCCTCCCCCTTCCACCACTCGACGGGCGTGCCGTTGTCGCCGGCCGCGACCTTCTTCACGGCCCCTCGCCACATTTGCGTCTGGAAGCTGCCTCTCTTCTGTTGGAGACTTCACCGAATACGTGCCTCTTCAGTTACTGTACGCTCGAGGCAAACTATCAAAATTGCCTATCGGCTGTTGGAGTCAGTCTAAGTGATTCCTTTTCCCTAGTGGCTTATGAGACAGCGTGCGCGGTGGATAGGGTAGATAAGATGTGTCAAGATTTGAAGTGGACGATATTTTTTTTCTAAGGAAAAATTTGTTGTGCCACACTCTAATAAAGTGATTTCGGGCATAACACATCGCAGGAGTCAAAACAGGGCCGTCGATCAGCAGGGCCAAAGTGGCCGACGGCACAGGGCCCCCAAAAAATTAGGGCCCCTAAATCCTAGAAAGATCAAGTAAAGCTCAACAATAGTCCATGAAAGTCAAATACATGATTCAGTGGCGGAGCCTCAGCATGACGAGTTGATCTTAGCGCTAATAACATCTATCCTTCATCCCATCTGCTGTTCCGCCGCCTACGACGCCATTGAGGGCCACTCCTGACGAACACGGCAAACGAAGGAAAGAAGAAGATGACACAGAGCAATGATTTATGTTTTGGGCCATGTGGGCTGTGTGCTGTTGTGTATGGTTATTTGGACTGTCAGTCGATGCCTGTGGCCCATAGTACACGGGGTTTCAATCCCGTTACTCTCTCTCTCTCTCTCTCTCAGCTGTTTCTCGGCCAGATTGTCTCAAGGGGGAAAAAAAAAGAAATGATTACTTGGCCAGCATAATCACTATGCTAAACCATTTTCTGTGTCTAACACTTTTGTTCCTTTCTTAGTTTAATCTGTAAGATATTTTGCTTCAGAAGAATAACAATGCAGCTTTGGTTGAGTATTTCAGTTGCATTGGCCAATTATTTGTATGTAAGTAATACTTTATTTTCAACATAGTTTATTTGTATGGGAACCCTTAGGGCCTCACTTGCCATTTCGCGCCGGGCCCCCAAATTCTTAGAGACGGCCCTGGTCAAAAAGAGGCAAGGCACACTTCAAATTTGTGGATATTAGCTGCAGCACAAGTAGATGAAATGATATTTTCAACTTTTTTTTATCTCCATCCTCGAAATACATTACAACTTGAAATTTTGCATACAGATACATTGTTGCATTCTCGATCCATGTGATTTTTATAAATCCCGGCCCCCTCCTATTGTATAAATAACTTTTCTCTAAGAACAATATTTGTTTTGTACATTAAATTATATGGACAATTGAAACAAAAACTACGAAAAGCACATGGATAGAGAATGCAACAATGCATCTTTATGCAAAGTTTCAACTTGTAAGGAATTTCGTGCAAAGAGATAAACAAAAGTTGAAAACTATTGTTTCCACTTGCTTTAGTGTGCTGCAGCTAAATATCCACAAATTTATAGTGTGCCTCACCTAATTTCAACTCTTGCGGTGTGTTGTACCCGAAACCATCTTTTTGGTGTGTGCCACAGCAAATTTCGCCATTTTCTAATTATGTCGCGCTTTTTTTAAAGCCTCACAAGATTCATGTGGCAGATTGCCCAGCTTTAGTGGCTATTTCATTTGCAATCATTAGAGGGCACAATAGCAAAAATGGTAACATGCCAACAAATTTAATATAAGTGAGAGAAGATGCATTTCATCCTTATGAAATAATTAGACTAGAGATCTTTCTTTTTGTCCCCAAACACAATTGAAGGCCATCTCCCAATAATTTAATATTCTGGCAAACCAATAAAACTGTGACATAAAACTTGGTACTAAGTGACACGTTTTTCATTCCAAAAAAATAGAGTAAATTTCACAAACCGACAACTATTTATGCTTTTGTAACACAAAATTACAACATCTGTTGGTCATTTCACAAAACTACAACTATTTCAACCCTAAGTAACAAGAACCTACAACTTTTGTGACATGGTCCCACATAAACATGGATCAAAGTAGTTGTAGTATGAGATGAAAGTGTTCATTAAGACTAACATGCTTTTGTGTCATTTTCATTTTAAATCTAACCTAAGATACAAGAGGCAGATAACACGTACGTTCTAGGAAGAAAATCCTAACCAACTCATCATCTTTCATGCATTTCACCAGGTATAAGACATGTTTTATGCTAGGATCATGTACTTGAATGTACTCAGATGTAAGTTCCACATTACGCTCATGCTATGATTTTACATGAAAAAGTTTAACATGTTTCACCATCACATTTTGTTTGTGACTGAAAAATGACCATTACCACGTTTTCACGTGAGTTCCATCACACTTTCAGATTTCTGTTATGTGAGAAGGAAAGTTTTTGTGTTTCCGGGCGCTCATCGTTTGACCTTTGTTCATTCATTTTAAGTACAATGGGCTTACAGGTAACAAATCTTTCTGCAACCATAGGGAACCTATAGTTAATCATAGGGACGTTAACGTACAGTTAAAATGGACAATCCACGAGTGTTTCGAGGTACCGTAAAACTCGCCTCGTAGTCGGAGAAGATGCAGGACCAAGTAGCCAACAAAAAAGAGCAAAAGCAAAATCCACTCACACCTCATCAAAAGAATTTATGTGTGTCAACTGCCAACTCTATCTCATGTATATGCAGATGTATTCAATAAGTTCAAGGGGCGGGATGGGAGGTTCAGCAATGACATTGTTAATGACGCAAGGGGTCTACTGAGTTTATATAATGCGGCTCACCTCCTTGTTCATGGCGAGCCGGGACTCGAAGAAGCCATCTCTTTTGCAAGACACCTTCTTGAATCAATAAGTCAGAGTCCTGATGTCCAATGGCCTTTTGCTAATCAAGTCAAGCGCGCCCTTCACTTGCCGCTTCCAAGGACCTACGAGAGAGTGGAAGCACGTACGACACTATATGATGGAATATGAACAGGAGGAAAGCCACAACCCTGTTCTACTGGAGCTTGCAAAACTGGATTTTAACCTACAGCAGCATGTTCACGTGAAGGAGCTCAAGTCCTTTTTGAAGTAAGCAATTCACTTATACAATTTTCTCAAATAATATGCGTTGTCAATCTTATGTGATTGAAATGTCTAACCTCCTTTTGCAAAAACAAAAAAAAACAAATGTCTAACCTCTGCTATGACCTCAATAATTAGGTAGTACTTATATATATCATACATGGCTCATATGAAATTTCAGCTTTAAAAAAATAAAAAGGTTAAATAATACATCATGAAAAAAAATCATGGCAGTAAGAAAGACTTCAAATAGAAAGCCCTAAATTTACTATCATACTACAAAAATTGTAAGATAGTCGTTGGCCTGAATCACCAAAATTTGAATAGTGTAATGCTTATGTCCCCGAAATTTTGAAATAAAAGGTGTAAGTAGAGGCTGAAGATGCCCAGCATGGGCATAGCAAACGAGTACAAATGTACAATCTCCTGGGGTTCGCAATATCCAGCATGCCGTGCATACACTTAGCAATCCTACCAAATGCACTATTAATAGTAGATAGAGGCTGAACCACTGAAGGGTTTTTTCCATTTTCTGTAAAGAAATTTTTTTGATAAAGTTTTGACTTGTCCTAAGTATTACGTACGCATATAGAGCAAATACTTGTTTATTTTGTACTTCTATTTATGTCAAGTATGGTCACTAGGTAGTGAAAGGGGTCTTGGCCTAGTGGTTAAGGCACCCGAGTAGCACTTTTGAGGTCCTGGGTTCGTCTCCCGGTGGGAGCGAATTTTCTAGGATTTAACGGCATTTGTGCTTTCAGCGGTAGGCGACGTGGCCGTCGACAGCGAGGCGCCAGTGGTGACTTCGTCAATCTGGAGGATTTGCCGGCTTAGTATTCGAAGATGCTCATAGGGGTAGGGTTTGCGTACCTACGATCATAGAGGTGAGTGTGCATGCGTTGTGAGTGTCTGAGTTGTACTGTGTATTCACAAAAAAAAGTATGGTCACTAGGTATATCCAGGATGTATATAGGGTGAGGACTCATGCCTGTATGTGCTTCCAATCAAATTGCAAGGCAATCATCAGCAAAATTGTTGTCCGTAATCTAAGTTTCATCAGAATGTGTCTATCTAAGCTCATAAAAAATACTATTTTCAGGTGGTGCAATGATATATGCATATATTGGGCTAAGCTATGTTCGTGACCGTGTAGTTGAGTTGTACACCTGGTCTTGCATATATGTCCATGAGGAAGGCTTTGCACTCACGAGGGTGATATTTGCCAAGTTACTTGTACTAAGTACGATCATGGATGACACATATGATGCTCACGCCACCATCGATGATTGCAGGAAGCTTAACATAGCCATACAAAGGTTTGATAGTTTTGCCTGATAATGATGTTCATGGACAAATTAATACTTTTATAACTAATATACATACGTAGACAATAGTCATGCTCTAGCAAACAAGTTGATCTACCGTGCAGATGGGATGAGAGCGCTGTGTCTCTTCTACCAAAGTACCTGACAAAATTCTTTCACAAACTATTGAGCACTTTTAAAGAGATTGAGGATGAGCTGCCAACCATTGAGAAGTACAGGCTTGCTTGCACAACGAAAGAGGTACGTCAAGAACTATAGTCTATGATATGGTGCACAATATATAATAATTGGATATGGAAATACTAGAACAATAATGCTAGCTAGATATTGCCAGTTTATGGTTGAATCTCCTTCAGGCCTTGTTCGTTTGGCCTGGAATGTCCAGGATTTGGGCCAAAAACCAGTAGGATTACATAGTCTGGGTAGAATCCTAGAGTTTGTTGTAAATATCGTTCGGTTATCTCTGAGTTGGATTCCCACCGAGCTAAATCCGGGCATTGCGTCCAACAA
This sequence comes from Eragrostis curvula, assembly GCA_007726485.1. NCBI lineage: Eukaryota > Viridiplantae > Streptophyta > Magnoliopsida > Poales > Poaceae > Eragrostis > Eragrostis curvula. The sequence goes on from CM017440.1 coordinate 40,869,979, forward strand.
AACGCTAAGAATCGTTCTTTGTGTCCGACCCCATGGAACGACTCCCACTCCTAGACGCTCGCGACCGCAACGCTTGGATGGTATGGAAGCTTGGTTTTTGCAAAGGTTTTGATCCCGGTCAACCGAACAATATTTTGGGTCATGGAATTAGAAGATATGGAAATCAAACCCATGAGGTGTAGGGTTAAGTGACAGGCATGGAATCACTCAATCCATGCGTGGTGCGGATCCTACACGGGAGTCATTCCCATGCTGCCGAACAAGGCCTCACTCGTGCGCAGTTCCAGAAGCTTTCGGGTTACCATCTCCAGGGAGCCGAATGGTTCCACCAAAGTCACATGCCAAGCTTTAATGACCAGGTCGCTTTGTCCATCCAAACATCAGGTGCAAGATTTTTATTTGCCGCTATGACGGTGGGAAGAGGTGACACAGTTACGGGCTCGTTCGGCAGCTTGGGATTAATTCCCGTGCAGGATTCACATCATGCATGGATTGAGTGATTTCATGTGTGTCACTCAATCCTACACCTTATAGGTTTGATTCCCATATTTTCTAATTCCATGACCCAAAGTATTATTTGGTTGACTGGGATCAAATTCGCGTGCGTGAGTGGGACTCGTTCCATGGGGTCAGACACCAGGAATCATTCCTAGCATTTTGTTGGGCGCAATGGCTGGATTGAACTAGGTGGAAATCAAACCCAGAAATAACCGAACAACATTTTCAGCCTACTCTAGGATTCTCTCCAGGCCATGAAAACCCACTGGATTTTAGCCCAAATCTTGAGCATTCCATGCCAAACGAATAAGGCCTACAAAGGAATAATTTCAGTGGGTGCTGGAAAGCCCTGATGCCGACGTTGTTACTGCGTGTGCAAAGATTGGGCGTTTCATGAATGATGTCGCTGCATTCAAGGTATAGTCAACTTGATCCAGGACTACATTTACATGTAATTACATTATAAATACAAATACTACATATTGAGTCATGCATGGCTGAATGCAGCGCGGCACAAACAGAGCGGATATGCCGAGCTCTGTGGAGTGCTACATCAACGAGCACAAAGTGACAAGCGACGTCGCCTTTGTCAGCATTGAATCCCTCGTGGAAGATGAATGGAAAACTATTAACCAGGCTCGGTTTGAGCGCCATGCTCTGCTTCCTATGGTCCAGGTTGCTATCAAAATAACACACACAGCTTTCTTTTTTTACCATGGAAAAAGTGATGCATTCACGTTCATCCAATAATTTGTTAATGTGAATCACATACCAATCTAGAGCCTAGTTTGTTAATGTGATCATCCGTTCATCCAATAATTTGTAGACTGTATATTTGGCATGAATACCCATCTTGTTAAGTTCTTGCACTGTCTTCCTTCTCGTTGTAAACGAAATCCCATGTTAATAGACTATTTATCTATGTACAAAGTGAAGCTATGAGGCTCGCCTCAAGTCTATTCCCATGAAGCTGTGAAGACCCAAATGTTTGTAATGTACATTTTCTTTATCCGTGCATAGGCATGCTCGTGCCTTTTTACATGCTACACTCTTTATCAGAATAAGTTTCCTATTATATGTGCATTGGCATGATCACTATCAGGCAACTTTGACCATAGTTTACTTATTAAATGTAGCTAATGTTCTTAAAAACCGAATTGAAATATTCGACTACAAAACATCTCTTGTAACACACACATGTAACACAGCGAAGAATGTGGTACAAACATATTTCAGAGAACACAAGCACAACCATTTGTGTTACACAAAATGTGCTTGTAACACAAATGATTGTTTTGTAAAAATGTGTTACAATAAAAAAAATAGTGTTTTGTAGGAGCATAGTGTTACAAAGAAAGCAATATGTTTTAAAAATGACAAGCCTAGAACTTACAGTAACACAAATAATGTTATTGGTATGTGTTACTACGCAACGTAGTAACACTTTTCTTGAGCTTCAGTATCATATATTTGAATATTTTATAAGTTAAAACCAATTAAAGGTAACATCTTATCATATAAGCGATATGATAGTGCTAATGAGATGGCTATTTCTCTTAGGTGAATGTGACTATCCAATCCTCCTCTCTATATACTCAGTGTGGCTAGAGGAGAGAAGGTTTAATTTGTGGTTATTTGGTTGCAGGAATAGGGCTAAGACAAAGAAGTCCTTTTCTTTTTGGTTCCTTCATTCCTAGCATGTGTGCGATTTGGAATAGGGCTTCTTTTTCTTTGTAATATTTATGGTTATATGTATCGTTTTGATATAGAGGTCGGAATATTAATATATTCTTGCTTCTAAGAAAACGTTTGCTTGATTGAGATGAATCCAGATAGCATTTACTGAAAATTTGGAAAGTAAAAATCTTTAGAATAATACACCTCCATATTACAAGCTGTATCTTGACTATCACCTGTATCTTGACTATTGTCTATAGTGGACTCCAGAAATGACTATCGTCCATAATGCTGCCGGGATCAATTTTTGTACAATACAAATTAGGGAATTTGGTGTTTTTACCCTTGGTTTCAAAGCTAATTGCGATTTTACCCCTCGTTTTTTAACTTTGCGATTTTACCCCTGGTTTTTCAAATTGAAGCGTGACTTTGCCCCTCCCAAGGGTAAAATCGCAATATTTTTATTGCGATTTTACCCCTGGGAGGGGCAAACTTTGTCTTCGTTTTGAAATTCCAAGGGTAAAATCGCAAAGTTGAAAAACGAGGGGTAAAATCGCAATTAGATTTGAAACCAGGGGTAAAAACGCCAATGCCCCTACAAATTATTAGCCAACAAATGCACCAAGATTCATTTTTTATTTGCATTTAACGACCGCATAATATTGTTACAGCAATCTAATGCACTAAAGATGTGGTATGGGCATGAAGATTTTATTAGTAATACGGAAGTTACTTCCTCAGAACATCTAGGAATAACATGCGAACAATATACAGAAACAAATAAAGAAGAGTGGCAGGAAATTGATTTTCAAAGACAAATTTTTCTTTCTGGCCCCGTCTATATAAGCCACGGACGCACCCGTTTTTGTAACACCAATGAGCATCAAGAACTGAACTTCTAAACCCGACCCCATGTCTTTCCACACAATGTCCTCCAAGAACGCCCTGCACTCATACTCGTGCCGCTGCTGATGGCCTACCTCGTCGACTCAGCGGCAGCCATTGGTCGCTCCCCGTTTGAAGTCAACGCGGTGATGAAACAGCCATGCGTCGAATATAGCAACTGCACAAACGATTTGTGTTTTAATAGGTGCGACTATTATGGCTTCAACCCTAATGGGGCCAAATGCCACAATGATGAACGTTGGCGAGACATCTGCTGCTGCGGCCCTCCCAAATCCTCCAATCATGTGCATATATAGCTTGGTTAATTGATGCGTGCGTGGCTGAGCAACCTGTATTTCGTTACAAATTAAAGTGCGAATAATCCTTTTCGATTTGTGTTTTCTCTGCTTTTCCTCACCGGTCTCTTTCATTATTTTGCATACCTTTGGTCCATTTCTTTTTGCCATGGAGTTACACAATAATAAAGTTTCTGATCCGGTGAGGTACCCACAAAGGTTCGGTCGATCTAGCTAGCCGTTATAAAGGGGTCGCTGGTGTTGGTGTCATCTCCTGTGTCCTGTTATGTGTCACTCTACAGTGCGCCTTGGAGGCTTGGACAAAAGAAGTGGAGCGAGAATTTGTTGGAAACATGAGGGACGAAGGTAATTTCATAAGACCCAATCCATGAAAATAATGATGCGGCAGCCTGGCGACAAAGAATATAAAACCCAAAGAAGGCAGCCTTGCATCCAATGACGTACGTCAGCCCTTGGGGCCAAAGCTCTACTTCAGGATCTAACTAAGCAGCAGCAGTAGCCTTTTGGTGACGCCGGTGAAGGCCACACTGGAACCGAGCTGGCCATTGGTGACCTCGACGGTGTCGGAGGAAGAGCTCCTCGACGAGCATGGGGAGGCCCAGCGTGGAGAGCGGGCAGAGCTGCGGGAGCAGCCTCCTGGCCGAGGAAGTCGTACATGGTGACGTCGTTGAGCTTGATGAAGTCCACGGGCTCGCCGAGCTTCAGCCGCGACTCGACGTACGGCGGCGAAGTTGGAGTAGAAGGCCGGGACGATCGAAGGCGTCCCTTCGGGAGTGGAGGAGGGAGGGGAGCAATATATCTGCTTGGCCTTGCCGTGGGTGGCCGCCGGGAGTGGAGGAGGGAGGGAGGGGAGCAATATATCTGCTTGGCCTTGCCGTGGGTGGCCGCCCAGGGTGTTCTTCTTCTCCACCTTGTTCGGGGTCGAAGAGGACCGGGAAGCTCTTGACGTCCAGGAGCGCCACCACGCGCGGGTCCAGCTCCATGAACGGGCCGCGCGGCACGTTGATGCGCACCACCGTGGAGCCATATCTTTCAATGCGGGACTCGAAGTTTCTCGTGCCCCTGCACGTAGAAGTCGAGCGGTCGCGGAAGTTGCCGAGCACCGGGAAACCGTACCCGCCCGGCACCGGCACTACCGGCAGGGGGGTGCTGGAATCCTTGGAGCTCGCCATGGATCAAGTACTTGAGATGAGAGGTGTAACTAGGCTGCTAAGTGACTGAGCTTCCATTCCACACTGTCTCTCTTACCCACTCACTACAATGTTTGTGTCTTGGATCTTGGTTGATGCGAGGGTGGTATAAATAGCCCGGCGAGGGCACGCAAAATCTGTTCCACCAACCACTCATGCTGCTTAAGTGTTTCGCGCCTTTGGAGTGCCTCCAATATTAATATGGGTTATTTGCCTCAACACCACTCGTAAGGAGGTAAGCTCCAGTACACCATCAGCAAAGATGGAAGCACCATTACACCACAACTAAGTGCATCTCTCGTTCCACAATGCCAGCGCAACGCCGACAGGACAATTATGCCCCTGTATAGATGACGGCGACAGCTGCAGATTGGTCCCCGCCGTGGCTGTGGTCCAGCCACCGTCGTGTGAGGAGGGTGCGGGTCGAGCGGGTGGGGAGCACCGTCGCTCGAGGTGGGAGGCGGGCTGGGCGGCGCGACGTAGAGGAGCGGCGCGCGGGTCCACGGAGGTCGCGACAGAGCAGAGTGGGGCAGCGGACGGTGTGGCGGAGCGGCGTGATGAGCCGCCGGCGCTCTGTCGAGGAAGTTGCCGAGCACCGGGAAACCGTATGTGCAGGCACGGGAAACCGTATGTGCAGGCACGGGCTCTACCGGCAGGGTGCTGGAACCGTTGGAGCTCGCCATAGATCGACCAATCGAAAACTTACCTATTGCTGTGGTTTACGTTTGCTCAGGTGTCTCTGTTTCTGTTACCTTCAGGGAGAATTCTGTCCACCTTGGTAAGATCGGTATACTCTTGTTTCTGTCCAGCAAGGCCGATCTGTTCGACGGCCTACTGAACTTGTTTTAAGGTCTTGTTTAGATTCACCTCCTAAACTTTTAGCTGGCTAATTTTAGTCACTTTGCATCCAAACACGACCTCCTAAAATCTCCTAAACTTTTAACCCATCCCCCCCTAAACCTTTAGCCCCTAGTCACATCAAAACTACTAAAATTAACTAAATATATAAAAAAGGCAAGAAAAGTACAAAAGCCGGAGACATTAGTCAGGGATCCAAATAAACACCTCCTAAAATTAGTTGGCTAAAAAAATAGTTGACAAATATTTTAGTTGGCAAAAATTAGCCAGCTAAAGGATCCAAACATGGCCTAATTTTGGGGAAAAAAATAGTTCTATACTCCTCTTTTTATTATTTTTTATTATCTGTTGTTGGCAGCCCCTGGTGTATACTAAGTTTTTCTATAATACACAGATTAGAGAGTTAATCAGTTAACCAACCACCAGCGGGCCGCAGCTGCCCGGCAACGGCGCTGCCCTGCTGCTGGAATGAGGTGTTTTCTCATCCTCCGAGAAGTATACAACATCTCGCGGTCCATATGCCACGCAGGAGCAGGATCGGAATACAACATCTCGCGGTGAAGACTTCTCTCTCTCTCTCTCTTTCTCTCTCTCTTGAGAGAGGCTCTAATTCTCTTAAACCTATCGGGGGCGCCTATAGAATCCGAGTGCTCGTATCCTCACCGCGCGCTACGCGGAGCAGGGTTGTAGCGCGGCCCACGGCCTGTTACAGGCTACAGCTCGCTCAGCCGCTGCAGTTGATGCATGTAGGCAGCTGTTCTATTTGAATAATTGTTTTTTTTTAAATAATTGATTTTTTTGGAACATCTAGTTTCTTTTTCTCAAAAATTTATTAAGAAGGCTAGAACAATTGGTTATAATGTTGGAACAATTGATTTCTCTTCTTGAAACATTTAATTAAAAGGCTAAAACAATTGGTTGTAATGGCTAGAGCAATGTTGATTTTCTAAAATTCAAAAAATATATCCATATGGGATCTTGTTTTGTTGCATTAATTGTAAGAATCATCATGGTTCAAACGGATTTGAAAACGGAGTTACGGTTAAAAAAAATCAATTTAAAGTTTTACATCTAACTTGAATTGTGCCCCGCCAATGAAACGTTGCCATGTGTCGCGTGCACTGCTGCCTCCACCCGGATCGGGATCCTCTGACGAGCGTCCCGGTCACTGACCCATGGCCCCTGGCCCCACAGCTCAGTGACTGCTCGTCAGAGGGACGAGCGTCAGAGGATCGGCGCCCCCTCCACCCAGGGGCGCTTGCACCTCAGCCGTTCCTTCCCACTTTGCACCAATCCCAAAGGGGGAAATATTGGATGCAATAGCCCCATTTCGTGCAATCTGTGCAAACAGGCTACCCAACCATTGGATTCGCATCCACTTAATCGTTTTTTTTTTTTTTTTTGAAAACCTTTCACACAGATCCCTCTTCTCCCGATACTCCAGATTACCAGATGAAATCCCTCGTTCCACAGGCATCTCGTCTTCCCCAGTCCCGATCTGCCATGCCAGCGGATGGCCAAGATGAGCACTCCGCCATGAACGCCGACTACAGCGGAAGCATGCCGCTCACGATGACACCAGGGAATCCATTCACCCTCCTCAACATTGACGAATCGGCCGGCAGACAATCCAATTCCAAACGTGAGGCTCGCACTGATGTAGGCTTCCTACGTTCCGCTGTGTCTACATTCATGCCATCCATGGCCACCATAGGTCCATCATCAGTGCGATCTGCACCTGGCCGAAACTAAATTATACATAAAACCGTTATTCAATCCATATCTGAACTGAATCACTACGGGAAAGCCCGTATATGCCGAGGGCCAGGCTGTTTGCCGAGCGCATTCTGTCGAGCACTCGGCAAACAAGTTGTTTGCCGAGTGCCAACGTGAAGACACTCGGCATATACGGGACACTCGGTACTATTCAAGTTTGTCGAGTGTCATATGACATGGCACTCGGCAAACAAGAAAAAGCACTCGGCAGATATCTGGGCCCTCGGCAAAATCGGGCACATGCCACGCACGAGCAACGTAGGGGGAACAGGTGCGGCTCCGTCAACGTTTGCCGAGTGCCATGCGTCAAGCACTCGGCAAACCTACGCATTTGCCGAGTGCTCTACAAAGGCATGCAGCAATTTTTTTTTAAACCGTTTTCGATCTCTTTTTTTTGGACATCAATATATATATGCATGTTACTTCATGTCGAAATTTGGTATTTTTCTCTATTCGTTTGTTATATTTAAGTAAATTATTTCATTTTAAGTATTTATTGAAGATAATTCAAATTTGAACTACAAGTGATTCGAATATTGAAATGTAGTTACTGAAAAAATGATATTCATGTTCTTGAGTCAAATGTGAGGCCGTAACCATGAAATGAACGGAGAAATCGCGCATCTTTTACATAAAATATGAAGTTGAACCATGGGGTCAAATAGTATTTTATTTTTATAAAATTCAAACAAAGTCTGAAAATTACGAGACTCGTGCTGGTATCATGAAATCATACCTGGAGGCCATGGTAAATCATAGAATTTTTTTTTTGCAAAAGTTGTCACGTACGTTGTTTAGAAACCGGAGCATCCCCGAAGAAGATCCATAGACTTGTGAAGTGATTGTTTAGATTTCGAACCAAAACGACGGTCACGTTATGGTTTTACTCTAAATCTTTTTTTATATATAACAGATGATATGAAATGTACCATGACAAAGTTTGGTGAATTTTTGAATTTGTTTGATATTTTTAAATTTATTTTTGAATTTCAGAAGGAAAAAGGGATTTGCCAAGTGCCTCGTGGTGGCTCTCGGCAAATGTTGATGTGCCGAGTGTCTAGTATTTTGCCGAGTGCTCTAGATCGGGCACTCGGCAAACCTTTTGAATAAGGTCGCGCGTGGACCTTCTCTCCCTTATCCTCTTCTTTCTTCAGCCCGTCGCCGTCGCCGCCTTTCTTCCACCCCGCGCCGCCACCTTCGACCCCCCAACCCGCAGCCTCACGGACACCATCGCCCCCTCCGTCGCCCCCGCCCCCGCCACTCAGCAGCGGTGAGCTCCGCCCCCGCCCCCGCCGTGGTGAGCTTTGTCGCGGTGAGCTCCGCCCCCGCCGCGCCAAGCTTCGCCGCCACCCAACAGCGCCGCCTCCCCCGCCGTCGGCCCTGCCCCCGCCCCCGCCCCCGCGAGGAAGACACCCGACGCCGGCGCCTTCCCCGGCCTCCCCCGACGCCGGCGCTTCCCCAAGCCTCCCCCGACGCCGAGCTCCGCCGCCGTCGACCCGGGGCACCTCGACCCGACGCCCGTCGGCCCCGGCTCGAGCCTGGGGCCCCCGACCCCACCCCGCCCCTCCGCCCGCGACGACCCGGGGCACCGCTACTCGACGCCGGCGCACCTCCCCGCCCGCGCCCCTCCAGCGACCTTCGGCGACGCGCCGCCACCTGCCTCCCTGACGCCCCCACCTGCCTCCCCGACGTCCTCCCCCCTCCACAGCAGCCCCTCCCTCCTCCACAGCAGCTCCCAGCCCGACGTGCTGCCCCCCCTGCGCCTTGCCTCGACGTCCGCGCTGCCGGAACCGCATCCCGCTGCTCATCGTCCAGGTGAGTTCACTTCACGCCACTCTCTTTCATTTTTCCCAAAATTGAAATTGAATTTAAAATTGATGTTAGTTAGAAAATGCAAAAGAAAATGCAAATGAAATTAAAATTTGATGTTAGATGTTAGCTATAGACTGCAATGGAGAATGAAATTGAATGTTACATGTCACCTAGGGAATGCAAATGAAATTGAAATTGACAATGAAAGTGACGTGGTTGTTTGAATTAGACCAAATGTCGTTGTTTGTAATGGACCAAGTGTTGTGGTTGTTTCAATTCGATATGGTATCCGGCCATCGTGCCGTTGATTCGTTGGATGTGGTTGCCGGCCATCGTGTCGTTGTTTCCTTGCAGGTTTCGGGAACCTCACCGTACATGGGAGGTGCTGCCGAAATTTTGAATTGACGGTTTTATGTTTTGTTCTTTGCAGGATAGGAGAGGCTTTTCCACCGCTTTGCACTCGTCACTTTGAGGGACAGCAAGATGAGACATAAAAGATCCCCCTTTTCATTTTTGTCTATAGGTAACGCGTAACCTAGTTAGGCGTCTCCCGTTCGAAATAGATACAGTTGGAGATATGCCCGAGGGTTGCATATCTATGACCGTATCTGTTTTGAATTGTCCACGTTTCTTGGACAGCCCGAGGATGCGTAGATAGGGCTAGTTTCCATCGTCTATTCCGGTTTAAGACAGAGTTTCGGCACCATCTCCCTGTTGTTCTCTGGATACACAATCTCCTTCCTAGGACGTGTATTTGGAGAACAATGGGGAGGTACTGCTGAAATTCTGTCTCGGACCGGAGTAGACCATGGAAACTAACCCCATCTACGCATCCTCGTGTGGGATTAGGACCTATCTTCACCTATTAGACATTGTAGGCATCGTGTAGATACCAATGAATTTTAAATTGCTCGCTTATATGATAGAAGATGGATGACCGTGAGTGGATGTACACGGGCCGCCTAAGGAAGGGTTCTGAAACAAGTGAATGGGTTGACAAGACCCTTGCTTTCTTGAAACATGCATTTGCCAATGTTAGAAAAGGTGGGAAGACTTGGTGTCCCTGCAGCCGTTGTGACAACACAAGGCAACACATAGAGGCGGAGATGGGTTTGCATCTTTGTAACTATGGATTTACACCAGGCTATACCCGATGGGTCTACCATGGTGAAGCCCATCGATTGAGGGAAGAGGTCGTGAGACAACGCGTCGATGATTGTGATGCTGATGGTGGGGTAGAGGACATGTTACAGGACTATCATGAAGCCCAGTTCCGTGAACAACCTAGGGAGGAGGAGGAGCCAGAGGAGTCCGCCAAGCGCTTCTATGACATGTTTGAAGCGTCACAGAAACCTCTTCACAGTGAAAGTCCCTTGATGTCGCCTAGAGGGGGGGTGAATAGGCGATATACGAAATTAAGCAATTAAAACTGCAGCGGAAACTGAAACTGCCAAAACCGGAACTTCCGGTTTGGCAAACCGGAACTTCCGGTTTTCTCGGGACAGAAAAACAGAAGTTCAGATCTTTCGATCCCCGGTTCCCTCCAGGTTGAAAGTAAACAACTAGGATATGTAAAAGAGCTCTAGCAACAGTATACACAGAGAATAAGAGCTCAACTACACAAGCAACCTAGTCAATCAAGATTTGCATATAAATGATAAGAACGTGTAAAGCAAATGCAAACCGAGTGAAGCACGCAAGGAGTTGTTTCCCGAAGTTCAGCAGCTTGCTCTCCAAGCTGCCTACGTCTCCGTTGAGGAAGCTCTACTCAAGAGCCGGGTCTCTTTCAACCACTTTCCTCCTTTCCACTATTTGTTTCTTTCCTTGCGGAGGCGAAACGGGCCTTGCACAAACTTTCCCAAGGCTCACCACAAGCTTGGGAGCTCTAGGAACGACACCTAGCCGTCTAGGAGGCTTCACCTCCAAGAGTAACAAATGCTTCACGGATTCAAGGCGAAGTGCTCAAATGCTCAAGTATGAGATGCTCTCTTGTGCTCTCTAATTCAAATTCTCTCAACCCAATTCAAAGGATTTAGCTATAATCTCACAAATCTCACAAAGAGAGGTTGGGGAGAGCTCTAGAACACCTTGGCTATGAATGTATTCGTGGATGTGGTCAGCACCCTCAAAGAGAGGGTGTGGTGGGGTATTTATACTCATTCCCCCGAAACTAGCCGTTGGAAACTAGCCAGTAAAAACCAGAACTTCCGGTTTCACAAACCGGAACTTCCGGTTTCCCAGAACTAGCCGTTAAGATTCAAATCTGCTAAAACCGGAACTTCCGGTTTGACAAACCGGAACTTCCGGTTTTGCCAGGCTGACAAACTAAGTGCAGATTGTTGGCTATAGTGTTTCACTCTTCTCACTTAGGTTTTTCTTGAGCACTGAGACTTGCTAGCTATCCATGTAGCATCCCTCTTGATAGAGCGGCATACCTATACTCAAGATCAAATATAAAACAACTTTTTACAACTTGAGCATATTAGAAACTTGATATTGCCACTTCTCTTCAAATTTGTTCCATGAGGGCAGCCACATGAACTTCTCTTGAGCATCACTATCTTGAGCTTGTGATTCAACAATAATTGATACTTAGCAATATATACTCCATATAGCTTGTATGGTCCATCGAAATCAACTCCACTTGTCCTTCACCATACATTAGGTGCCTCGGCGCCAAGACTCCTGCTTGCCCTTCTCCTAACTATGGTTCATCGCGACCAAGTCATGTTAACCCTTCACCTTCTTGCTATTTAAGCCATACATTGCTTTGCATCATCCTTAAGCATCCAATATTTTGTTGATGATTGATTTATTGATTGATCAAGTTGCTTCCAAATATATAACCATAAATGACATATAGCACTTGATCATTCTTCATCTTGACCATGAGAAAGCCACTAGATATAGAATCTTGCATTTGAAATAATTCATTTCTTTTCATCATATATTGCTCACATGGTCTTTTATTTGCTTGAAACAATTGTACATCAAAGAGTGTAATCATGAGAGACTTTGTACATATTGCTTGCAACCTGTCCATATACTCACAAAGAATATTAGACCTTTAATCATGTTGTCATACAATACACCAAAACCCACTAGGGGTACTCATGCACTTTCAATCTCCCCCTTTTTGGTGATTGATGACAACCTTGATTAAAGCTTACAAATGATATTCAAAGGATATTTCATAATACAAACATGTAGAATAAGCTCCCCCTTAATATGTGCATATTTGAATGAAATTCAAAAAATTTGGCCTCAAATGCCATTTGCACATATAGAATGGAAAACATGAGAGCTTTTCCTACATGTATGCATTTGTGGGGTGCAACAAGTGTGTGTGAACAAATAATACGTGATGCATATGACAAGATAATCACTCAACATAATAAGCAGAAATGCATCTGTGCTGTCTGGCCAAAACCGGAACTTCCGGTTTGCCAAACCGGAACTTCCGGTTTTTCAGGCTGCACAGAGACGAAAGAAAACAATTCACCAATTTAAACAATGCATCACACACTAGCATAAAGATATCCTTAGAAACTTATTACAAGGTTCATCACACATATTTCACACATTACAATTGTTCTCAAGTCCATAAAGTGATAAAAACGATACAAGGATAGATATTGTTCTGCCCAGCCAAACCGGAACTTCCGGTTTGCCAAACCGGAACTTCCGGTTTTACTGGACAGAACAGGCCAAGACCGAAAAGGCTCTAAAACTTGACGGCGTCGACTTGAAGCTTTAATATTTCTCTCCCCCTTTGTCATCCAGCACCAAAAAGGAGTAGAGAAACATGCAAGAAGGCTCATTCATTGTCTTCACCATCTCCATCATTTTCTTCTCCTTCATCTTCATGTCTTGGAGGGGAGAAGGGAGGGGGCTGCTGCTGCGGCTGCTCACCAAAGAAACCAAATCCATACTCATTGAAGCTTTGTTCACCAAAAATCTGAGAACTGAGATTTTGTTGTTGATAGCCACTAATCCTTTCCTCAAAGCTTTCCATAGGTGGACTATCATCATTTCTAATAGGAGAGCAAACAATATCGGGATGATCTTTTTGAGCTATTTGCTTCACTGTATTTGTGAGCTTCCTTCTTTCTTTCCTTTCATTGTGTGCTTTCACATCCGTATCATATTGAGACCGACACATACCAAGAAGAATATTGAAGAACTTCTTGATTGGAGAGGAAGATCCGCTGCCCCTATGCGTCCGGCTGCTGCTAGGACCTTGGGAAGATGATGGTTCATGAGTTTGAGCTGCTGCCCCGCTGTCCTCAACCGGCATTTTCAGATTTGTTTTCACCTTTAGATACAAATGCTTCATCTCACACTCAAAAGTGCCACCGGTGACCCTCTCAATCATAAGCATAATGTATGGTGCATAGCCACAACTCTTGAGAGGACTGTTTGCAATAATCTTGATTTCCTCCCATATGAAATCAAACACTGAGAATGGTGTGCCATGGAGAGGAGTATCAGACATAGCTGCAAGAATGTTCTTGTTGTAGGAAGGAATAGCTGTAGCATCACCCTCTCTAGGAGTGAGAGTCTTCCTAAACAACCGGTTCAAATATCCATAGAAAGGGAGCAAACCCGTAGAGTGACCCTTGCTGCCCTGCATGCTTCTTGAATACATAAAACCCATTCTGCTTGTGCTCAGAACAGCCTGTGAGTGAAGGCGGGGACGGTTGGCATCATATCTTCCAAAACCAAGAATTCTGGCAAACTGTGCATAGCTCACTTCAAACCAACGACCCTCTGTCATCCAATGGAATTTACTGACTCTATCATGCTCCTCGACATACAAAGTAGCAAAGAATTGCGCAATGATCTCATTGTTCCAATCCTTCTGAATGCTCATAACATCATAGACCTTTTTAGCTTTGCATGCTGCAATCACTGCATTAATGATTGGGTCATTTTTGCTTGCCAAATACTGCCAATCAATCCACTGAGAGATAGCCACAGGAGTTGTCTTTGCCACAATCACTGACTCATAGAAATCCTGCTGAAAATATGTGTGGAATCTGTAGTCAGAGGCTTCCTTCTGGAGTTGCCTAGGATCAACTGCCCTCATTTCTCTTACAGCTTCAGATTTTCCTTTATAGCTCACTTTTGCTCTCCAATGAGGATTAGCTGGAGTATGAAATTTTGCAGCCCCATAATCTGGATTTCCCACTGGAACAGGCTCCTCCACATCAAAGATTTCTTCTTCTTCATCTTCCTCATCCTCCTCACTGGACTCACTGTTAATCTCACCAGCTGTCCCACTGCCACTGCCAATACCAGCTGCTGATTTTCCTTTTGAATGACCGCTGGTTTGGTGCTGTGGAGAAGGAATATACTCATCTTCCTCCATATCATCACTGGAGGACTCCTCAACCTCCTCTTCCACAACATCAGCAATCTCCATAGTACCCCTAGGCAGATTCTTGGTGCGAGCCGCTGTTTGCTTTCGACCAACACGCGGGTTCGGATCATCACGCCTTGCTTTCTTTCTCATTTCCCTTCCATCATCAGCCATGCTGCCCCTGATATAACACATATGCATGAAGGATTTTTAGGAAACAGCCAGAACAGGAATTGAGATGATTTGGTAGCAAATTTAGATGAAAACATGCACTCAGGTTTTCACTGAGGAAACCGGAACTTCCGGTTTGCCAAACCGGAACATCCGGTTTTCTCAGGGAAAACCTATGTCCATCTAGTCATCTAAAACAACTAAGGATGTTTCAAGGCATGAGTAGATAACAAGATAGCACTAGATTTCCTAGCCATAATATAAATCAACCAAAATTCGTGAAATAGACTTCCCCAGTCAAAACCGGAACTTCCGGTTTCACAAACCGGAACTTCCGGTTTTCACGGGGAAAACCTAATTCTTGAATCCGATCGATTCAACCCACCAATCACAGAGATATTGCAGGTATATGAACTATGGCATCCTAGGAAGCAATGCTAGGAAGGAAATTCAAATCTACCCAAGGACCAAGAAGATCAAAATATGAGAATATGGGTACCTTTGAAGAAGGAAACTTCAAATCCGGAGGTGGAATCGGAGTCTCCGGTCTTGGGGATACACAATCCACCCAAAAACCGAAGGATTCCACGGTTGGAACTTGAAATCGCCCAAGAGGAGAGGGAGGGGGGGTGCCCACGGTGAGAGGAAGAGGATAGAGGTGAATGGTGAACGAAGAGGTAAGTTTTCTGTTCGGGTAGGGATAAACCCGACAAAACCGGAACTTCCGGTTTGCCAAACCGGAACTTCCGGTTTTTCTGACTTCAACAGAAAAACTCAGAATTTGAATCTTCACACCACTGTAGCTCGGAGTATCCGGTATCCTACCGGAATATCCGGTGGGGAGTCTCTGATGTTGATTGCTGACATTCCATGATTTTTACCGGATAGTCCGACCTCATGCCGGACAATCCGACCACTGACTTTTCTTGCTGTCTTGAGAGATATACAAGGAATTTTGCTGACTTAGGAGGGGTCTTGATCAAGATTTGATATCAAAGGATTAAGGACTTGAGAGGGACAATCTCACTAATTGTGGTTAGCCAACAATCAACCAAAGTGAACTATAACCACAATCAGCTTGACATGATCACAAAGATCAAGAACCAATAATTTTCGAAAACACACACAAAGCATGATAAGGATTTTCAAAAAACCTATCCTAACTCACAAAGAGTATATGTTGACTTGGGTCACCCACATACCAAGGCACATCCTAGCACATGAGTTCTATATGATGGAAAGAATTAATGCTAGGGGCAAAAAGGTGTACCTTCATGTAGAAAAACCAAACATTCACCAATGAGGATGAATACATCAAACTTTTGTCATGTGCTTATTTTTCAATAAATCCATGCTAGATTTTTCATAAGAGAATATAATGCACTTTCAATGGCACAAACTAGCATTAGTAGCACAGACTTAATTATCACACATAGTGATCAATTAGATGGAGAAAAATAAACAAAGAGACCTCAAATAAATGTAGTCATATGAAATCTGCCCAAACCGGAACTTCCGGTTTGACAAACCGGAATCTCCGGTTTTCGCAGAATTCTCATACTTTAGAAATTGAACAAGGAACCTGGGATATTTGAGTTTAGCATGAGTTTCATATCCCATGATGAGGTGCATTCACTTTATAAACCCATTCTCCATATGCGAGACAATTTTAATGAAACAACTTAGATAACAAGGTTAGTCTCGTTTAACTTAAGACATAGAGTGAGTCTCCCCCTAAAAAGGTGCACTAAACTTTTGAATAATTTAACATGTGCACTTGTTCAATCAAGAGCATGGAGAGAGTCAAACTATATCTCAGTTATAGAAATCAAATAAGATAATCAATGAATGAATGAATGTCAAAAATACTCACAACCACATAGACATGTGAGCAATATTTGTTTTTCATGTTGTGCTTGTCCGGACTAATCTTGCTCACAAAGTACATGTCCAGAAACCACCATGTCTTCTAGAGTCCACAACGTATACGGACAAGCTCGAATCTTTTAATCACTTCCTCAGATTTTCCAGGGGAAACCGGAACATCCGGTTTGACAAACCGGAACTTCCGGTTTTCCTGAACACTTGCATTTCAGTGAAGTTAGTGACTTCTTGACAATTGTGTGTTGTATTGTCCTCTAGTTGTTCAATATATGAAACATGAGTACCTGAAAGGACTTGCAAGACAAGTTTCTCCATAGGAGACATTTAATTGCATCTTTCTACACAATTGTGCATATGCATATGTTTCTTAATAATCTCTCAAGATAAAGGAGGACACATGCAAACTAATTGCAGAAGAATGAGAGATTATAAGAACTTGGAAGTGATACTCGTTACCATGATGTCATTGATGAAGTTGATAATACAATGATTCCACTCTTGGCACTTTGCATAGTAATAGCACTTCATTTGTATGCCAAGATATCAATGCATCATATGTACCTGCTCAGCAATTTCAAGCACATTTTGGTACCCAAACCTTGTTGGGTCCTTCAATGTTAGTCACACAAGATTTTGGCACCCAAATGAGCTTTGTGCTACCACTAGATGAACAAATCACCATATTAGCACAAGGATCATTTGTGGCCTTCATAGTTAATGAATCAATATTGACTAACTTGGGAATGGAAACTTGAGCCTTTGGACAATCCTTACCAATGTGTCCTTTTGTGCGACAAGTATAGCAAATCCGATATTTGATTCTTCTTTCCTTATCTTTGATTTGCCTTCTTGTGCTTCCACACTTGCCCATGTATCTATCATATGCTGACACAAAGCCCTTGCCACATCTTTCAATGACTTGAGGCTTCTCTACAGAAACCGGAACTTCCGGTTTGTCAAACCGGAACATCCGGTTTTGACTGGTCAGCACACCTTTTCCTTTCTTAGGACATGAGGCAATCTTGTGTCCTTCTTCCATGCAACCAAAGCACTTCCTCTGAGATAATCTTCTTTGCCTTCTAGAAAGTGAGGTTTGAACAATTTTCTTTGAAGGACATTTGGATGCAAAGTGTCCTATTGATGAGCACTCTAAATACATGACTTGAGCTTTCTTCTTGAACATTTGCTTGTCACTCTTGTCATGAATTTCCTTGAGCTTGTTGATGGGGCTCTTTGTACATGTGACGGTTGATCCCTTCTCAAGCTTCTTCACCATGTCATCACGGTTATCTTGAGATGGTTGCACATGACCTTTACCCCTTAACACTCTCAATTCATTTTTGAGATTCTCAACTTCTCTCACAAGATTATCATTTTCACTTGCAATGAAATCATCACACGTTTCTACAATAATATGCTCATCACATGATGGCTTTACTTGAGAGCAACAAATGTTAGCACAAGGTAAATCAATAGACATTTGTGTACTTGTGCAATTGCATGTGTGAGGTTGATAGGATTTTACCATAGTCAATACAACCTCATGAGATATTTCTAGCAAGGCATGTGCCTCAACAAGATTCTCATGTGAGCACAAAATCTCTTCATGGTTCTTTTGCAAAGTCACTTGCTTGCTAGTGAGCACACCAAGTTGAGCCTTGAGATTGCAATTTTCTTGCTGCAATGAAGCTACACATAGAGAAGAGTTAGTGGCACAAGCATAATCCTTTTTCAAGTTATCATAATCATTAGTTAAGGATATATGCAAGTTGTGGAGTTTCTCATGATTTTCACTTAGAGCTTCAAGCTCTTCCATTTTCTCAATGAGAAACTCTTCTTGCTTTTCTAGCTGCAACTCTTGCTCCTCAATCTTCTTCATGAGCTTCATAATCTTGTACATGTCTTTCTTGCTCAACTTGTTAAATTCAAGGTCATCATCTTCACTCTCACTTTCATCCTTCTTGATTGGCTTCTTCTTGCCCTTAGCCATGAGACACATAAAGTGTTTACCTTCTGAGTCACTTGAAGAGACAGACTCTTCGCTTGGTCTAAAGCGGCACCAATCATTTTCTTCATTTCGAGTTGGACTTGTTTCTGTCCTGCCAAAACCGGAACTTCCGGTTTGGGAAACCGGAACTTCCGGTTTTCCTGGACTGACAGACTGAACATTCTTTGCTTCACAACTCGATTGCTTCACTTCTTGTACATTGAAGCTTGTTGAGGATGTTGATATTTCAGGCTCAGATTCTGAGGATAATAGTATGTCTTCCGTTGAGCCATATGTTTCTTTAAGTGCCATCCAAAGAAGATGGGCACTTTCAAGAAATCCAACTTTCTTGAATATTACATCCTCCACACCTGCGCTCAAAGCACTAGATAAAGCATTATATGCATGAGCTTCAAGATATAAGCATTTCTCTTGCCCTTTTGTAAGATGATAGTAATCCAAGGCATGAGAAAAGCCTATATCTACGATCCACCAAATTTGTGGGCTCATTTGACGAAAATACGAGATCATTCGGTCTTTCCAATGAGCATAATTTGAGCCACAAAAATAAGGAATATCACAAGCAGGTCTAGATATAGAAGGAAGAGAGTAACTATGACAACCATAATCATTTTGATCCATTTCGCTTAAAGACATCGATCTTTCCTCCAAGCGGTTAAGCCTATAAGGAGGTTGGGCTCTGATACCAATTGAAAGTCCCTTGATGTCGCCTAGAGGGGGGGTGAATAGGCGATATACGAAATTAAGCAATTAAAACTGCAGCGGAAACTGAAACTGCCAAAACCGGAACTTCCGGTTTGGCAAACCGGAACTTCCGGTTTTCTCGGGACAGAAAAACAGAAGTTCAGATCTTTCGATCCCCGGTTCCCTCCAGGTTGAAAGTAAACAACTAGGATATGTAAAAGAGCTCTAGCAACAGTATACACAGAGAATAAGAGCTTAACTACACAAGCAACCTAGTCAATCAAGATTTGCATATAAATGATAAGAACGTGTAAAGCAAATGCAAACCGAGTGAAGCACGCAAGGAGTTGTTTCCCGAAGTTCAGCAGCTTGCTCTCCAAGCTGCCTACGTCTCCGTTGAGGAAGCTCTACTCAAGAGCCGGGTCTCTTTCAACCACTTTCCTCCTTTCCACTATTTGTTTCTTTCCTTGCGGAGGCGAAACGGGCCTTGCACAAACTTTCCCAAGGCTCACCACAAGCTTGGGAGCTCTAGGAACGACACCTAGCCGTCTAGGAGGCTTCACCTCCAAGAGTAACAAATGCTTCACGGATTCAAGGCGAAGTGCTCAAATGCTCAAGTATGAGATGCTCTCTTGTGCTCTCTAATTCAAATTCTCTCAACCCAATTCAAAGGATTTAGCTATAATCTCACAAATCTCACAAAGAGAGGTTGGGGAGAGCTCTAGAACACCTTGGCTATGAATGTATTCGTGGATGTGGTCAGCACCCTCAAAGAGAGGGTGTGGTGGGGTATTTATACTCATTCCCCCGAAACTAGCCGTTGGAAACTAGCCAGTAAAAACCAGAACTTCCGGTTTCACAAACCGGAACTTCCGGTTTCCCAGAACTAGCCGTTAAGATTCAAATCTGCTAAAACCGGAACTTCCGGTTTGACAAACCGGAACTTCCGGTTTTGCCAGGCTGACAAACTAAGTGCAGATTGTTGGCTATAGTGTTTCACTCTTCTCACTTAGGTTTTTCTTGAGCACTGAGACTTGCTAGCTATCCATGTAGCATCCCTCTTGATAGAGCGGCATACCTATACTCAAGATCAAATATAAAACAACTTTTTACAACTTGAGCATATTAGAAACTTGATATTGCCACTTCTCTTCAAATTTGTTCCATGAGGGCAGCCACATGAACTTCTCTTGAGCATCACTATCTTGAGCTTGTGATTCAACAATAATTGATACTTAGCAATATATACTCCATATAGCTTGTATGGTCCATCGAAATCAACTCCACTTGTCCTTCACCATACATTAGGTGCCTCGGCGCCAAGACTCCTGCTTGCCCTTCTCCTAACTATGGTTCATCGCGACCAAGTCATGTTAACCCTTCACCTTCTTGCTATTTAAGCCATACATTGCTTTGCATCATCCTTAAGCATCCAATATTTTGTTGATGATTGATTTATTGATTGATCAAGTTGCTTCCAAATATATAACCATAAATGACATATAGCACTTGATCATTCTTCATCTTGACCATGAGAAAGCCACTAGATATAGAATCTTGCATTTGAAATAATTCATTTCTTTTCATCATATATTGCTCACATGGTCTTTTATTTGCTTGAAACAATTGTACATCAAAGAGTGTAATCATGAGAGACTTTGTACATATTGCTTGCAACCTGTCCATATACTCACAAAGAATATTAGACCTTTAATCATGTTGTCATACAATACACCAAAACCCACTAGGGGTACTCATGCACTTTCACACAGGCATACCAGGGTTTCAAAATTGGATGCCATTGCACGTCTAATGGCCTTGAAGTCCCAGTTTAGCTTGAGTCGGAACGCCTTCGATGTTATGTTGACAGTTGTTGCCAACCTGCTTCCGGAAGGTCGCATTCTGCCAAAGAGCATGTATGAGGCACAAAAACTTCTTAGTGCACTTAAAATGCCATATGAGTAGATACATGCGTGTCTGGAAGGATGCGTTTTATTCAGAAAAGAGCATGCAGAAGCAAAATACTGTCCAAAGTGTGGGTCCTCTAGGTTCATGGATGTAGACATGGGTGATGGACAAAAAAGGCAGCTCACGGTACCCGTGAAGATCCTAAGGTACCTTCCGTTTTTACCGAGGATCCAACGAATGTACATGACCGAGGAATCCGCGAAACAGATGATATGGCACAAACATGGAGTTCGATACAAGCTCGATAAGCTTGTACATCCATCTGATGGTAAAGCATGGCAACGATTCGATGCGATTCATGACATCAAAGCTCTAGAGGCTCGTAATGTACGTGTGGCCCTGGCAACAGATGGGTTCCAACCATATGGCATGGGGGCTGCCCCGTACAGTTGTTGGCCCGTGTTTGTTATACCCCTCAATCTCCCTCTAGGCGTCATCTTTCAACGGCAGAACATTTTTTTGTCATTGATAATTCCTGAAAACCCGGGGAGTAATATGTCTGTTTATATGGAGCCTCTGATTGATGATTTGGAACGTGCTTGGGAGGACGGGGTATGGACATACGATCGAGCTACAAAGACAAACTTCTATGTTTGGTACTTCTACTCTCTGCATGACATGCCGGCGTATGATTGTTTCTGTGGCTGGGGCGTTCACTCAAAGTTTCCTTGTCTGGTATGCAAGCATCTTGTGAGGTGGATTTGGTTGAAGAAGGGTGGCAAGTTTTCTTCGTTCAACCAACACCGACAATTCCACCCTCTTGACCATCTATTCAGAAGAGACAAAAAGAACTTTACGAAAGGTGTCGCGGTTCTCAACCCTGCACCGCAGTTCTTGACAGGTGCGCAGGTGAATGCTATGTTAGATGGTCTTAAGATCAATGAAAAAACGGTGGTTTTGTAGGATATGGTGAGCTACATGCCTTCACTCAGATCTGTGGCTTGTATCGGCTTTCCTATATGAAATACCTTCTTCTTCCACATAACATTGACCTAATGCACGTTGAATATGGCATAGGCGTTACATTTTTCGGAACAATCATGGACATTCCTGATAAGACAAGGGACAATGTTAAGGCAAGAGTCGATCAAGCTACTTTGTGCAATCGACCAAAGCTAGACATGGCGCCTCCTGCATCCGGCAAGTCATGGAGAAAACCTAAGGTGGATTTCGTCCTGACGAGGCCCCAAAGGAAGGAAGTACTAGAATGGTTCAAAACGTTAATGTTCCCTGATGGGTTTGCAGCGAATCTGAGTAGGGGAGTGAACTTGACTACTATGCGAATCAACGGGGTCAAGACTCATGACTACCACATGTGGCTTGAGCGGCTTCTTCCCGTGATGGTTCGAGGCTATCTCCCTGATCATGTGTGGCAAGTGTTGGCAGAGTTGAGCTATTTCTTCCGCCAACTTTGTGCTAAGGAGATATCACCTTCCGTGATTGCAGACATGGAAATAATGACGCCTGTGTTGCTCTGTAAGTTGGAGAAGATATTTCCACCAGGCTTGTTCACTCCGATGGTGCATATGATTTTGCACCTCCCGTATAAGGCTAGAATTGGGGGGGGGGGGGGGGGGGGGGGGCTGTGCAGAACCGTTGGTGCTACCCAATTGAGCGGTGTCAAAAGGTTCTTCGAACGAAATGTAAAAATAAGTGCAAAATTGAAGCTTCCATTGCAGAGGCACACGTTCTGGAGGAGGTGTCAAACTTCACAACAAAATATTATTCTGACAACCTTCCGAGTGTGCATTTTCCACCCCCTCGTTACAACATTGACGAAAATGAATCGACCCTCAGCCTTTTCCAAGGGCAATACGGGCGCGGAGGTGAAGCGACCAATAAGAACTTGACATATCCAGAGTGGCGCACTATCATGATGTATGTGCTGACCAACCTAAAAGAAGTGGATATGTACATCAAGTAAGTTATGAACAAATTTCATAATTAGACATCTAACCCATTTGTTCCACATCCAACCCACTTCTTCCTCATTGGTACAGGGGATTTCTTGATGTATTCTGGCATACTGAAGTGCCTCCTACCACACATGAAGTCGATACCCTTCTGTGCAATGGTGCGGGAAATGGATCGCCCGATTTCATTTCTTGGTTCAAACGGAAGGTATTTAGTATGACATTACAAGTTCCTCGTATGTGCGAATAATGTAGCTAACTATCCTACTCGAACATGCAGGCCCTAACCGAAGCGACAATGAATGCCGAATTAAGACAGGTTGCCAGGGGCTGTCTTTATGCGGTCAAGTCATTTAAAAGCTATGACGTTAATGGGTACCGCTTTCACACAATAAGCTACAAGCAGAATCGGCCTAATCGTAGAACCACTAACACCGGAGTTTTTACTCCTGGTGATGATGGGGTTGAATATTATGGAAGAGTTGAAGAAATATACGAACTTTCTTTTGATGGTTGCAAGCCTCTCCCTCTTGTTGTATTCAAATGCCATTGGTTTGATCCTCAAGCAGTTAGACGGACCCCTAATGTTGGGCTAGTTGAAATTCGACAGTCATCCGTCTATCCAGGAGACGATGTATATATTGTTGCTCAACATGCCACACAAGTTTATTATCTCCCATACCCGTGCCAAACCGACGACCGTCTCAAGGGTTGGGATGTTGTGTAAAAGGTCTCGCCACACGGTAAACTACCGGTCCCAAATAATGAAGATTACAATGTAGACCCAAACACATATGTTGACGGAGAGTTCTTCCAATAAGATGAGCTAGAATGGGGTTTTGTGATAGACTTAACCGAAGAGATCGAAATGGAAGTAGACAATGAGACGGTTGTTGAGAACGATGCTGGAGATGAGGTTCATAATGCGAACGACTTGAAATTACTTGAGCGATTACATTTAGACGACGAGGACATTCCGCCTTTGGAACACGTGCAAGATGATATCGACCTTGATGATTATAGTGATGATGAGGCAAACGATGCAGAAGATCCTAATCTTGATTATTATTTCTAATACATGTATGGCCCGTAGTAATTAATTTAATTTTTGCAATAGTATGTTACTTTCTATTACATGTTATATTTATTTTGCATATATTTCGAAATACTGATGGATTTAATCTTGTTAATTGCAGGTGATTGATCAAAGATGGTGGGCAAGGGTGGTGGTGTGATGAGGACGGTGACGTCACTCTACCAAAAGGCGACTGGAAAGCGGTCCGCTGCAGCTGAGGCGTCTGGGAGCGGGAGGAGTCGAGTGAAGGCTCGAGGCAGCAGAGGTGGCGGCAGGCGTCGAGGGAGGGGGTCGAGGGCACCGTCCCCTGCTTCTTCCGTGCACGAGTCGGTGGAGGGGGGAGACTGTGACGAGGAGGCCTCAAAGGAGCAGCAGGAGTAGCAGGCCTCAGAGGAGCACCAGGAGCAGGAGGCCTCGGAAGAGGACGGGGAGGAGGAGGACGAGGCAGCTGAGGACGTGCCGAGTGTGTGGCTGCGAGGTCCCGCACGACTCCCACCGTGACCGATCCCTGTTGAGAGACGCCCGTTGGTTTGACCCAAAGGGAAGAAGTAAGTACCTTTAACTGTTAAGTCATTTACTATGTTTAAAATCTCCATAGAATCTAATCATTGTCTTGATCACTTGGGCAGGGGCTGGGAGACGATCGTTCCAGGTGACCACAGTCGTCTTCCTGCTGGCATCCTCGGCCTTTTGTGCAGGAAACTCTTTCCAGGCATGGTGCCACTGCGCGACGGAGGGGAGGAGCCGGCCTTGACGTGGGACCACTTCAAATGCATCGCTGATGTCCCAGACACGGATGGGAGAGACTTTGGCACTGTGGTGGACCGGGTGGTTGGAGAGCTGTGGGTAAGTCATGTTTCCATTGAATTGGTCAATACATCTCGTTCATTACATATTCTTCAAATAATGAAAGTATACATCGCGTCTATGTGCAGGATTTCTTCAGGGTCGAGGCGGAATGGAGGGACCGGGCGGTGCACTGGGCGTACGATGCATGTCCTAAACTCATTACGGACATGCATTACGAGGCGCACGTCCATGCCATGAGGACCTACTACGCTCGAAAACTTGGTGGGAAGATTGAGAAAAAGGAGGCTCGAACCATATGGCTGACCGAAGAACAATACATGGAGGTAATTTGACATTCTCATGTTTTCTTTACTTGATCAAGTACACATAATTTGATCTTCTCATAGTTTCACAGTAACTAACATCTAACTTGGTCAAATGACGTGTAGGTGATTCCGTGGTGGTGCGCCACTCATACGGACTACTGGGAGTACTTTGTGAAGAGGTGGTGCGACCCGAGTGGCAGAAGACACACGATTCTTGCTGGGAGCGGCGTTTGAAGATGCCTGGTCCAGCCTACCATCAAGGCAACCGTACCCTTGATGAGTACGCAGCTAGATGGGTACGTGGATTCATTTCGTTGTTTGTAATGCTCAATTTTGCATAATTTGTAATCATCTTTTTGTTTTCTTTTCAGTCGCGGGCGCATGGCGGCCAACCCTGCCCCCCCCCCCCCCCTCCCGTAAGGCTTGGGCTATGGCCCACAAGGGCAAGGCGACATCGATCGAGGTCGACTACAACCCGGAGGACCCACCCGAGGCGTACAGCAACCCCACCGTCCACAGTCGCCTCAGTCAGTACATCGAGATGGCTAGGGAGGTGCACGTGTCAGAGTGGGACCCGAGCACAGAAGACCTTGATGGAGAGATCATCATGAGGGTGGGTGGAGGTAAGAAGCATGGCCGGTACTGGATTGGAGACAGCACACTGGACACGGCCTCTACTCCCACCCTCTATCAGATCCGAGCGAGGAGCTCGTCCTCAGCCCCGCCCATACGTCAACGGCAGAGCGCTGCACAGATTCAGTTTGACCAAGTCTAGGTTATTTCTGTTCTATTTGTTGTTTCGTTAAATTTGACATATGTTTGCTTTGCATTGTAACATTGGGATGACATATTGTAGACCCAGCTACGGGAGGAGATGGAGGCGAAGCTGTGGGAACAGGAGGCGATGTACCAGGCGAGGCTGCAGGAACAGCAAGCGAGGTACGATGCGAGGCTGCAGGAAGAGGTGCAGCGGCAAATGCAGTCGATGTTTCAGCAGTGGCACAATAGTGCGATGCAACCGCCGCCACTACCTCTTCCTCCTCCTGTTGGCACTTCGAGACCGAGTCAAGGCACTCCGGTGTATTTAAATCCTTACAGTTTCATTCCTCTTCCCGTCGACTCTTCTATCTGAAATCTTGTGTTAAATCATGTAATATCTTCTTCTTGCAGAATATATCCGCTGGATCCAACAATCAGCTGGTTTCCCCTCCCAATGCTTGGTCACCGTTCCATCCTTATCCTCGCCCTCCTTCGATGTAGCGTGTAGTTGTATTTGTACTTCAATTGCATGAACCAACTAGTTGTTCTTGTTTACATTTCATGAACCCGCTTGCGGACGTCAAGTTGAACCATTTCTATGTGTACTTGGAGACAAATATGTGTTTGTGATGGATTTATATGTGTTTGTGGTGATTTGTATGTGTTTGTGATGCTATATATGTGTTTGTGATGCTATATATGTGTTTGTGATGATGGTGAGCATATATGTATGATTTGGTGTGATTTTGATCTAAGTTGCAGTGATTTTAAACATTTTATTGCATTCTGCCGAAATTTTTTGCCGAGTGCCTCAGATTTTTGCCGAGAGCCAAATCTGAGGCACACGGCAAATGTGCCAAAATTTGCCGAGTGCCACCTGCCTGGCGCTCGGCAAACTGGCCATTGTTTGCCGAGTGCCAGTGGCCAGGCACTCGGCAAACATGGTGAATTTGCCGAGCGCCAGGCAGGTGGCACTCGGCAAATTTTTCTTGTTTGCCGAGTGCCTGACGCCAGGGCACTCGGCAAACCATCTTAACGGCCGTTTCCCGCCGTCTCGTTACTTTATTTTGCCGAGTGTCTTTTTGACACTCGGTAAAATCTTTGCCGAGTGCCCGACAAAAAGCACTCGGTAAACTCGCCTTTGCCGAGAACTGGTTGCCGTCCGGTCTTTACCGAGTGTTACACTCGGCAAAAAGTTTGCCGAGTGCCTCTAGCATTCGGTAATTATTGGCTTTCCCGTAGTGAATGTCCATTGTGCAAGCGTTTGCAGCTTTCCTCCAATGCAAGCTTACCACAGCAACAGGATTAGAATTTCTGTTGAAAGGACAAATTGAGGATTGAATTTCTTTCATTGGTATTCGCTTCAAACTACACAATATGGTTCGTTTTCATCGACTCAAATTGGATTCCACACACAAATCTCACTCCATATACCGAATACAATTTAGATCAAATTGAGAAACCAGTAAAATAAATAAGGAGACGGCCTGTGTCTGGATATTCTAGGCATCCCAGAGGCTTCAACAAACCTTCATGAAAATTGAGAACGCTGCTCTCCATGCCACACGTTTTGAATGGTGACGGTGCCGTTGCATGTCTTTGTGCAATGATTTCCGTTCTTGAAGATTCTGAATTGAGGGAAAACACGCTGTAACCGAGCTACATCGAACTTGCTTTGCTTCATTGACGGGGCTCTCACGAACGCCGCCTAGTCGCTTGCAAAGACCGCGCCAGCTGCTGACGAAGCTCAGCTCGAGCGGAATTTGTGTTGGTTGCGGTGATGGGCGCCGCACCGCCGCAACGGCGAGCAGCGGAGTTAGAGCACCAGCAGCGGATTAGGTTTTTGGATTGATGATGAGGGAGTTAAGGGAGGGGGTTTTCTGAAAAAACGATTAAGTGGGTTGCGGGGCTTCCGTGATCAAAAGCTGGAACGTTCGATCCGAATCCCGTGGCTAGCTGGGCTGTTTGCACAGATTGCATAAAATAAGTCTATTGCACCTAATACTTTCCCATCTTAAAGCGCACTACATCTCAGCTAAAAGTAGCTCGCGCTA
Organism: Eragrostis curvula; assembly: GCA_007726485.1. NCBI lineage: Eukaryota > Viridiplantae > Streptophyta > Magnoliopsida > Poales > Poaceae > Eragrostis > Eragrostis curvula. The sequence continues at coordinate 40,897,985 of CM017440.1, forward strand.
TTTATAGGATTTCCGATAGAATCCCTGCCTTACCCAGATAGATTCAGCCCAAAAAGGCATCCGAGCATGCTGGGCCTTGTGTACATGGGTTTAATTAATCCAATGTTCAGCCCAAAATGACGTTCGTGCGGGACACGTTCCGGTCCATCAGCGAGGACTGCTGTCCGGGTCTCCGGCGTAACAGCACGTGTTCAAAATGGCATGCTCAGCGCCGCCGTCTTCATGTGTCTCGCGGTGCTGCTGTGGATCCTGCACTCGAAGGAGCAGCGGAGGAAGAGCGAGGCCAGGGAGCTGGCCTCCTTGACGTATTTCAGAATATATAAGGGGGTGAGGGTGGGGGGCAATTGCACAGCAATAAACAAAATGGGGTTTGCTACTTCTCAGTTAATTGAGCTCAACGTTTGTAGTGCCAAGCTGGATTGGTCAACAAAAATTTGAAGGACGAAAAGAGACATTGCGGTCGAAGCAGCATTTATGTAACAAACATGAGCTGGGCTTCTGGTGATTACAGCCCGTCTTGTTCCCACATTAGATGCCAGAGCCAGACCTAGCTAGTCATCCTATTTTTTTGACAGGCGATGGCCTGACAGTCAAGCATGAAGCATGAATAAATACTCCAACAAACATGGCATACACTGTTCTCCCAACTTCTTTATCTATCAACATTAGATCATTAAACCATACTGGTACTGAACACTTAATGGAACAAAAATCCCTAAAGTTTATGTAATCAAACATCAGGAACTCATCTGAACCAGAAGACAGTAACCACAGGACAAAAGAGACTTGTTCCGGCCACCTGGGCCAAAATGATGCAATATGACATAGGATAGTAAGCCGCCTAAGGTATTTGAAGACTCTTTGCCTCTTTGGTTGTTCAGGCAAATAGATTAATTAATAACACATCAGCCGAAGCATTTTTCTTCTTCAGAATAGAAACCTGTATAAAAATATGGAAAACAGAATAAGTTTTACATTGGAATACATTTCTTTGTAAAAATAATTACTACATCAAACTGCACCGAATATGTCTTAAGCAATCTTTGGCGCAAAAGAAATTTAAAGCTGCACAAGAAAACTGATAAAGCTTTAAGACCCAATACATCACCGTTTACTTCTTCCATAACAACAACATACAAATGGTATGCTGGATAACAGGATATTTAAATTCAGACCACTAAGAAAGGGAGCCATCCAAGCATTGCCATCACTAATGAAGACATCAAAGGGAACCCATGATTTGGGCTCCGGTTACCCTATTCTTACCATTAATTTTCAGTTTTCTTCATTTTATTGAGGCCCTAAAACAAAGGTGAACGAACAACTTTGCCCCTGCCGGTCCTTCTGAATCGAAACTTAAATTCTAAAACCCATCTGGCGCTCGGTTATGCTTGTTTCTTTCCACCAACCTCACATCACTACAAAAAAAAAGGGCTGTAGCGGCGGTAGCCAAAATGCCGTAGAGGCGGGCCCAAATGAAGACCGCCTATACAGACCCATCGGCTTCAAACGGGAGAAGGATCGTTGCTACTGGACCTTTGTAGCAGCGGCCCGAAATTAATGTGAACTACTTTGGTCCATAATGCGGGCCGCCTCTACTGCTCCTCTGTACTGGCGGTCCGTAATCTGGGCCGCCTCTACTGCTCCTTTGTAGCGGCGGTCCATAATCTGGGCTGCCCCTATAGAGCCCGCACATATATATAAATCGCCCTCGTGCCGCTCATTGTTTCCAGTGAAATCGTGACGACCCGAAAATTTCGCCAAAATTCCAAAAATGAAGGCGGGTGTTTTGAGGTCATTTTTTTTGTAGGAGATTGTTCCCTAGCGTAAGGGAAAGTCATTCTACAGGTTTTTTTCTTGCACTCAAGTTGAATTCTAGCTCAATTTTAACTTTGAAGTTTGTATGTTTTTCATCCAAATTTGTCCAAATTCTTTTTATTTAGGTTGTTTGATTTGGTTTGAATGGAAGTATATGGCATCATATATCATGTATTTATATCCACTAGAAATGGAGGTATGTTGGGTTTTTTTACCATGATTTATATTCTTTGTAAATGCTTGACTCATACTTTCATTAATACGCTTTCCCATTTATGTCACAGAAAGAGGCTAGACAAAGAGTGGGCCACAGAGAAAAAGTGATGAGAAGAAATGAAGGCGGGAACATACAAGCTGTTATCATCTCAACTGACCGATGGAAATATGCACTGCATCATGGCTACCTTGTGTCGATTTGTGGTGATGGAGGTGATCCATCCAAGAGGTAAGTGCTTCAATCACGAGGATGAATTTGAGAAGAACCACCTTAGGCTTTGTGAGTGGGGTAATGCGAAACGCCCATACGAAACGGAGACGGAAGTTGATGCTGATTACGATGCGGACATACCATTGCTGATATGAGGTCATGATGAATTGTGATTTTGTCATGGATTGTAAACTTGTGATGATGAATTGTGACATGAGGTGGATATGCATTCTGGTTGTCTGATTTCATAAGAAATTATGTGATTATAATGTGGTGAATTCTGGTAATAGGGAATGCTGTATTTTTATTCTTTTTTCTAGTTGGCAAGTAGCAGCAGTTGATATTATGAACCGTCGCTATTGACCCCTGTAGCGGCGTTCAACATTTTGAGCCGTCGCTAGTAGCGGCGGTTATCATTTTGAGTCGTCGCTACTGACGTCTCTGTAGCGGCGGTTCTACGAGCCCGCCGCTATAGACCGCACTCTCTAGCTACGCTTGCACAGCAGCGGGCCGCCCAAACAGCTGCTACAGGCCTTTTTGGCCCGCCTCTACAGCCTTTTTTTTTTTGTTGTAGTCCATCCCGGCAGTGGCGGGTCGTAAGCGAGGTGGCGACTAGGACAGCAGCTAGACCGGGCTTCTGCGCACCCCCTTGCAGTCAAGGGCGGCGGCCTCGCTTAATGCTGTGGTGTGGGTCAAGGTCTCACAGGCACACTGGATCAATCGTCTCGCGGCGGGCGCGGACAAAGGAGGCACAGGTACCACAGGTGCCAGTGGTGGTGGTGCAGAGGAGGTGCGGGCAGGGAGAGGTGCTTGGGCTGGCTGGCAGCAGGGAAGATGCGGGCAGGAGATGGATGAATCAGGAGCAAAACCATCCATTCAGGTCTGTTTTAGGCCTCAAAAATATTAAAATATCTGACCATGGCAAGAAGAGGGGACCTAGAGTCCAAGTCATGGCATTCCTTGGATGAGATTTTCACTAATTGCACTGATTGGATGGCGCACTTTACCGGTGGTCTGAATCTAAATATCCTGCTGGATAACTAGTACTCTTTATTTTGATCCTATTAGATGAAAAATACTTTGGGCACATCTGATGATACTAATGTTCTAAGCCTGGGATAACAATTTGAAGTACTTAAATGTCTAAACTAATTGTTATGAGATCGAGGAAAAACTGATGGAACAGGAAGAATTAAATACTGATTTTTTTTCTTTTTTAGAAAAACACCAGTAATCAGCAAGATAAATCAGTATGATTTAGAATCACTCAGGATTACTTCTTTCCGACTATTTTATTCCATTTTAAATATCTATAGTAACAGATTAGCTGCTGTTATATAATCTGAAGTGCAATTCATTCTTCTTAAAAGGAATTGCAATTCATATTAAGATTATTCAAATGTACCGCTATGTACACCACATGTAAACAGGATATTTTTTTTCCTCGACAAGTGTAGGGTCTCTTTTTCTCTATAATGGTTTAGTGTTAATTTTTGTCTTGAAGACCTGGCACATTCATCACTCCTTCCATTCACACATTGTCAAAAATATCAAAGGAAATGGCAGATATCAATATGTAAAGAGGATTAAGACGTAAGTATATCTCATGAATTATACATGTTTTCAAATGAAATCTCAATATAGAAATCACAATTTACTGCTTTTCTGCTACCAACATAGAAGTTCATTTCATGCTTCCTCTGCCACATGAAGTTAGAATGTAGAAATTTAAAATTAGTGTAGTTTGCTAGATAGCTTACATATGTTAAGTGAAACCTGAAGGAACTTCATAAGGTTGTGAAATCTTTCGTTAACCATGTTGCATTTCACTTTGACAATTTTAATGTGCTCTGATATTGCAATGGGTCTCTTGATTGAATTGTCAAGGCATCCTTTCATTTCCACTTTATATTCGGGTTCAACCTGCCGCAGATAGAAACATTTCACGTATTAGATCAACCGATAGTTTATAATAATTGTGTCAATCAAAAGTTTCCAACATGTGGCAAGTATATGTACATTGCGAGAAAATAGAATGATTAGCTTCTCTAGAACAGGTGAATGCTCAAGAATACATGCTAGTGGACGACAGTCATCAGGCCCACACCAGTAGTCATTGAGTAACAGGGTCTTCAACTTCAAAAATGTGGGGCACCATCTCAAGTCCCTTCTAAAAATATACTACAAAAGTCACAAATTTACTGTTATTATTTCTAGAAACACAATGACCATGAATACAATGATTCAAGTACAAAAAGAAAGGGCATCAATATGTATTTATATATGAACACATAAAAGACAGAAATTCAAGTGTATACCATTGTGTCAACTGACATCAGCGTCAAATTCGTTGCTTCTGATAAACCTCCAAGAAGAACACTCTTCACGATACTGTTGTCATCATCATCACCAGAACTTATTTCAACATCACTGTCAGTTTCACTATCGCTGCCACCTCCCATGATGTGAGTACAATCCATGCGATCAGCACAATAGCAAGAGTCCATGTTGCAGCTTGTTCTGACGTATGCCCCCACCAAGTCCGGCATGCTCTCAAGCAAGGGAGTCCTATCCACGGATGGGTCGTCTAGTTTTAGTGAAACAAGATGGGGAGCACTTATACGAAGGCGTGAACGTTGTCCAAAACAACAGCCTGTGATCATCAGCCATTTAAGCGATGGGGATACCAACTCTGCAACGCGTGTAAAGTCACATTTGGAACACTGTAAGTCTTGCAACGCTGGGCAACTTGAGAAGTCAGCGAAGCTTCTAATAAACTGTATGCCGTTAAGCTCTAGCCTTGTTAGGTGACTCGAGATCAGTGGATCCTAGTCTATCTGAAACCATGGGAAATCATTCTCATCCCCAAAGATGTCGAGACAGAGCGATTGAAGTTTGCACTGAATGGCCCACTCAATCCAGAAGTTCATTAACATTACGTCATGATCACCAAAATCCTCAAATATAATCTTACACGCGTCGAGGGGTGCCTTATCGAGCTCACAATGGCGGATGAAGAACAAACGGCTCACGAACCATCCGACCTGTTGCACGGATGCCGGTGTTGAGGTGCCGGTGATGCATAGGCGTCTCATGAGCTTCCAGACATTGCGCCAGCTCCGAGCGAGCACACATGTTCGCACGGCCTCATGCGCCGGCAGGAATGAGAGGATCTGCTGGAGGATCTCGTCTGCAAGGGTGCTAAGGCGATTAGCGCCACCTCCTATTCTGCTGGATGTTGCTGGCATTGCACTCCCTTCCTCATTAGATTCTAACAATGGAGGTACAAATGATAAAAGATAGTATTAGCAATGTTGATTACTTCTCACTACATCGACGAATATATGTACTCCAAACACACCTCACTTACTCAGAACAAAGAGAAACAACGTTTACTACTTCAGACACAGCATCTAGAGTCTTCCAAAATTATTTCCATTTGAATCTCTGAATGACCAAAGAAGGTCACAAGAAATTGGATCTTCGATTGGTAGATTGAGGGATGGGGAGAGCCTTCAGAAATGTTTTCACTCAAATATCAAAAAATCACCAAAGAATTTCACAAGAAATTTAGAGTTAATTACATCAAGGAATTGGGCTTGAGAATTACATAAAGATAGAAGGTTCAGGGGGAAGCAACGAGGCCCATGGGAGCGATGATAGTGGAAAGGGGGCTCGAACTATTGTGGGAGGAGACGACCACCGGAGCGATAACCGGTGGTGGAGACGCGGAGATGAGATCAACCAATTGTATGGCGAGATTACCTTAAGAGCTTGTTGAGGTACAGGTCGATCCAAGGTCGGCTGAATGGTCTCCAGCGGTGGGGAAAGAGGAGAGTAGGAGGTTGTGATTCAAGTGGTGCGGTGATGAATGCAAGTGGCGGCGCCCTTGAGTGAGAGAGGGTAGGGTTATAGGAAGGTATGTCATAAAGAGGTGGGTTAGGGTTCTGCAGATTGAGTTGATCTGAATGGTTGCAAATAGATCCAGTGGTTGAAAATGTTGGATTTGAGATTCCGTGGAAGGAAAAAAAATTCTAAAAATCCGTAGAGAGAAATTCTGACAGGCGGCTTCCATTTTGTTAATGAAGGGTAATTCTCTGCTATGGGCCGCCCGAGAACCGAGCCCACGATGCCACTAGCAAGTCCGCACTCAGGTTGGGGGGGGGGGGGGGGGGTTAGGGCCCACCCTCGCACCCCCGCGGTGGCTAGAAAGGAAAGTTGAACTTGTTTAGGAAAATAAGTTTTGATCCAATAAGGTTAAGAAAGGAAAGAAGAGATTGGACATATTAGAATTCCATCTCGAGTTTAAGTATGGTCAACCACCAGTCCCTCATATATAATGGAGGGGTGTAATTGGAGGGATTTTGAGTTTGAGTAGGGTCAAGCACCTCTCTCTCTCTCTCTCTCTCTCTCTCTCTCTCTCTCTCTCTCTCTCTCTCTCTCTCTCTCTCTCTCTCTCTCTCTCTCTCTCTCTCTCTCTCCAGCCTCCGCCCCCTCCCCCTGCCTGTCTGTCACCACGGCGCCGCCACTGCCGCCACCACCCACCGCCCTCCTGCTCATGATGATCCAGGGTGATAATAAATTCGTACAAAATGAATCAAACCTATTGTGCTGATGTAAATTCTTGAGTACTAATTAATTCACTGCTCCATATGACTCATATTCCTGTATCGCGTTACAGTTTATGAAACTTAATTTTGTTGGAACTGATTGAGATGATCACAAATTGTACCTTATCCTCAAACGGTCATAGTGAAGTCCCCTTGTGCACATTTGATGTACACATAATATGACCTTACCTAAGCTTATACTCTTTAAATATGTCAAACTTAAGCATGTGTTGAAGTAAAATTTGGCATTTCATTTGCACATAACTAATTTGTGTTAATTTTTTTCATACCCTTCTTGAGTCAACAATATGTGTCAGTTGTAAGTTGTAAATTTAGATATGTAATTAAACAGTTAGCTTTTAATCAAGGCATTTGGGATAACCTGTTTTTAATTGAGGCATTTGGGTCAGAACATTAGCATATTGTGTCCTTTTATGCCCTCTTGGCAACGTTACCACCTCAGTCGTCCCACATTTTGTCTTTGTTCTACCAAACAATTTGGAATGTATGCCCCTACTTTTTCGAAGAAATGGCACATTTGCCCCCAATACTTGTTGGGCTCTCAAGGAAAGCATGTAACTTTAAGGGTAAACCTGCCATTATTTCACAAGCATTCCAAGTTGGAAAAAGAATGAGAGAAAACGAACACTTAGATATCAAAAAACAGGATGACAGTACCAAAGAAATATATATTATTAGTGAGTATTAAACAATACATGCTCTTGAACAGCCATCTGCAGGTTTTTGTAATCATTGAGTACCAGGGTCTTCACCTTTCGAAATGCATGGCGCCATCGAGTCCCTTATAGAAAGATACTGGACAAACTCTGCAACATAGATAATTACTATAAATATGTTGTGGTGCTTCTGAATGATTTGAGAACCCTAAATCATGGTAATGGATGAATAAGGAATATCTCAGTGTTGCATCAGTATCAAAATTTTGAACTGCACGTTCATTGCAGGAGATGTTTCAGTCCATCGGCGAGGACTGCTGTCCGGGGCTCCGGCATAACAGCGGCAAAGTGTTCAATGGCATTCTCAACGCCGCGCGCCATGTGTCTCTTGGTGGCCCTATGGGTCGTGCAATCGAATGAACATCAGAGGAAGAGAGAGAGAGGCCAGGGACCTAGCCTCCTCGACGTATTTTAGAATACGGAGGCCAATTGCTCAGGAATAAAACAGTGAGGTTTGCTACTTCTCAATTGATTGAGAGTTTGTAAACTTCTCACCCACATTTTTGGAACAAATAAAATGTACATGAGAAATTTTTGTAATTGAACCTGGGGTAGTTAGTTTCCAAGCAATTAAAATTTCACGTATTCCATGATTATTTTTAATTTTAAAAACATTTCAAAAATTATATCAATGCGAGATCTTAATTTGTTGCATTAATTCTAAGGAACATGACGGTTCAAACGGTTCTGAAAATATGAATGTATGGTTTTAGGGAAATCAATTTGAAGTTAGCAAACTAACAAAACATCCCATCGACCACTCACATGATGGCACCTATCTTTACTTCCCAGCCCACCTCGCCTTCCCACCAACCATTGGATCCTATGCTGTACTGATCTCAAAGCACATTATGCTAAGATTGGCACTGCACGCACTATGGCCCTGTTTGGCGCAACTCCACTATCCGTGGAGCAGCACAACTCCATAAACTTCATGATGGAGCAGCTCCGGAGTTGCAATAAGATGTGAAGCCTTGTCTGGCACAGCTCCAACTCCAAATCCAGAAGAGGGAGGTTTCGTGAGAAAATGACTGAGATACCCTTGTGAAAGTTGCCTAGAGGGGGGTGAATAGGCAACGCTAAAAACTTCTGCAAATTAAGACTTAATCAACTGTCAGTCTACCGGATATTCCGGCACACTGTCGGATACTCCGGTGCCGGAGTATCCGGTACTGTGTCGGACAGTCCGGTGCAGAGAATAAATCTTGCGGAATTTGAATTCTACAAAGTTTCTAGCAATTCTACTTGAATCAAAAGACTTGTATAGATACTATCAAGTAAATCTACACAAAATTTGCGGAAGGAAACAAGTAGACAAGTAGATCGAGGCAATATAGTGAAATATGAGCAATATGAACAAGAACAAGTATGAACTACAAGAGCAATCAAAAGATGGACAATTGACACAAGATTTTCTCCTGAAGTTCAGGCTCACACAGTGCCTTACGTCTCCGTTGAGGAGTCCACAAAGGACCGGGTTGCTCTCAACCCTAAACCTCTCTCAAATGGTCACCAAGACCGATTTGAGTTTTCCACTAGCAAATCTCTTGCGGGAATGGGTAATACAAATTTCCCGAAGCTTCACCACACGAATTGGGAGCTCTCGGGCAACCTCTAGCCGTCTAGGAGCACAAAGCTCCAAGAGTAACAAATAAAATCAAGTGAGAATGATGCCACAAGAAGCTAAAGAGTGGAATGCTTGCTCTCAACTCAAATCTCTTCCTCTCACACACTCCCTTGAGTGAATCACACAAATTTTAGGCTTGGGAATGAGTAGAGAGTGAAGAGGCGAAGCTTTGGTCGTGTTCTTGTGAGTGGAGGCGAGAGAAATGGCCGTTGGAGGTGAATGGGTATATATAGACTCTCCAAAAAACGAACCGTTGCGCTGCTGGTTAGGGTCTACCGGATACTCCAGCAGTGTGCCGGATATTCCGATGGACACTTAGGCTGTGGTGGAAAAAGGCTTCCACCGGACATTCCGGTAGAGTGCCGGATACTCCGGTGGGAGCGTCCTGAGTGCTTCCTGGATACTCCGGTGGGGTGCCGGATATTCCGGTGGGAACTTTTTAAACTGAACTTTTGGCTAGCTGAAAATTGTTTGGTTTTGGTTCACATAGAAGCTCTTGTGACATCAGTAGACATATGATTATCATCCCTCTTGATAGTACGGCATTCCTAGACTCAATGAAAATTAAAATAGTGACAACTTCGTCCATTGAGCGTTTGATGCCATTCTTCTCAACACAAAGAGAGATTTCAACATTGAAATCTTTTTGATTCACTATTGTGAAACCTAGCTGAACATTTACTCAATGCAAATATTAGTCCCTTTGATCGTTTTGACATCAATCACACAAAACACATGATTAGGGGGCCTAGATGCACTTTCACCTTGATCTATTTATTGTTACTCAAATTTGATATTGAGCATTTTTTAGTAAGAGAACAAACAATGTATTAATTTTTTAGTGCAAATATAATACCATTAATTGTTAACATGCCTTAAAATTCAAAATATCATGTAGCAAAATATTACAAAATACTAGTAGTTACAAAAGTGGTACATGCACCATTTTCACATAAATACTAGCCATTAAAAATATATTAGTTCGAAGCAAGAGAGATAGATATGGCCATCTCATCACGAAATGTGTCCATAGTCATCCAAGACAAGAGATCAGTTGAATCATTGGTTGCATGTGGAGAAACTGCGGCACCTATGCAGCTTCCAAGTGCCCCGTAGCCAGCCCAAACTCATCTTCAGACGGCCCAACATTACCACCCTCGTCGAGTCCCACTCAAGGTTTGCAATCCCGTTTTGACCGGAAAAACAGGACCGGACCGAAATGTCCGGTTACCGGAAAAACTGGAGAAACCGGTCGGAAACCGGACCGAAATCCAAATGATAAAATTTGAATAAAAAAGTCAAAATTTCAGGTAAACCGGACACGAATTTAGTAAACCGGTTTAAGGAGGGAAAATTAAAAAAATGTAAAAAATTGAAAATTTCAAAAAAATGAAACAAAAAATATGTAAAAAAACTAGATGCAATTTGCAGCTCAATGGTTGAAATGAAACACGTAGATTCGATTGTTTCGTCTGTCAAAAAAATCGAGAAAGGTTGCTGGTTCATAAAAAAGGGTTTTTCTTTTTTTTTCTTTCTTGTTCTACACAGCAATTTCCTTGAATTTTTTCCACACGAAACGATCGAATATACGTGAATGGTTTCCACCATTGGACTGCATCGATCTAGTTTTTTACGTATTTTTTGTTTTAAAATTTTTCAATTTTTCAATTTTTTTTTAAATTTAAAATGGAAAACCGGACTACAACCCGGACTGGACCAGTTTTTCTTGTTTTTGTGAAAACCGGTCCGGTTTACCGCGGTAATGCAAACCTTGGTCCCACTAGCCATCGACCTCAAAGATCATCGTCGTCGCCCAGGACACCATGGCCATGAGCTCCACCACTGCCTCCGACGACTGATCTTGCTGTCTTGTGATCCCGCCCTATGACCACCCGCATTTTATCTGTTTCACCCCTAAATAAAATCCCCAAATACTTTAAATTGATGCAATATCCCGCTATTAAATTTTCTCTTATTTGCTTCCTGGCGTAAAAGCTGGATTTGAATCTCAAATTTTACATGGTGATAGTTGACACAAGAAATAAGTTAAAAGATTTGTAAAAAGAATATACTATTTACATAGTTTAATAATTGTATCCAACAATATAGATCAAACGGCAACGTAGCTATTTTCGAAGCAAGAGAGATAGATATGGCCATCTCATCACGAAATGTGTCCATAGTCATCCAAGACAAGAGATCAGTTGAATCATTGGTTGCATGTGGAGAAACTGCGGCACCTATGCAGCTTCCAAGTGCCCCGTAGCCAGCCCAAACTCGTCTTCAGACGGCCCAACATTACCACCCTCGTCGAGTCCCACTCAAGGTTTGCAATCCCGTTTTGACCGGAAAAACAGGACCGGACCGAAATGTCCGGTTACCGGAAAAACTGGAGAAACCGGTCGGAAACCGGACCGAAATCCAAATGATAAAATTTGAATAAAAAAGTCAAAATTTCTGGTAAACCGGACACGAATTTAGTAAACCGGTTTAAGGAGGGAAAATTAAAAAAATGTAAAAAATTGAAAATTTCAAAAAAATGAAACAAAAAATATGTAAAAAAACTAGATGCAATTTGCAGCTCAATGGTTGAAATGAAACACGTAGATTCGATTGTTTCGTCTGTCAAAAAAATCGAGAAAGGTTGCTGGTTCATAAAAAAGGGTTTTTCTTTTTTTTTTCTTTCTTGTTCTACACAGCAATTTCCTTGAATTTTTTCCACACGAAACGATCGAATATACGTGAATGGTTTCCACCATTGGACTGCATCGATCTAGTTTTTTACGTATTTTTTGTTTTAAAATTTTTCAATTTTTCAATTTTTTTTTAAATTTAAAATGGAAAACCGGACTACAACCCGGACTGGACCAGTTTTTCTTGTTTTTGTGAAAACCGGTCCGGTTTACCGCGGTAATGCAAACCTTGGTCCCACTAGCCATCGACCTCAAAGATCATCGTCGTCGCCCACGACACCATGGCCATGAGCTCCACCACTGCCTCCGACGACTGATCTTGCTGTCTTGTGATCCCGCCCTATGACCACCCGCATTTTATCTGTTTCACCCCTAAATAAAATCCCCAAATACTTTAAATTGATGCAATATCCCGCTATTAAATTTTCTCTTATTTGCTTCCTGGCGTAAAAGCTGGATTTGAATCTCAAATTTTACATGGTGATAGTTGACACGAGAAATAAGTTAAAAGATTTGTAAAAAGAATATACTATTTACATAGTTTAATAATTGTATCCAACAATATAGATCAAACGGCAACGTAGCTATTTTCATGCTTTTATATGAATTATGTAAAATAAATATGAAGCAATTTGATCTACATCTTTGGGCAATTTACACATTTAACTGAAGAAAATAACAACTAAAATACATATATATTGCACTATAAACGCTATTCAATACCTTAGGTTTCCACCCTGTAATAATACTAAAATATTTCAGTATTTGACGTTCGATTATCACTTTCATTAAAAATGAAGAAACATTGTTTAGTAATTTCCATAATTGCTCATGATTTTTTCAGTAATTATAAGTTGCGTGTAGAATAACGCTATCCATGTAATGAAAAATTACACAAATTTACGCTACATTAATCCCATTCGGATTTAAACCAAAACAAATAATTTGGAGGATTTCGATGGATAAACTTAAAAGTTCAAGGGCCTTAGCAGGCGCAGTCTTGCACAGGAAGGATGAGTACATTGCCGTTGCTCGTTGTTGGCTGTTGGAAACAAGAGGTGTAGGGTGCGTGCAGAGCCACTGGCGAAGACAAGGATGTTTAACCTGTTCACCCTACCTGCTTTTATATTTATTTTTATTTCCACATGAGTGAAAATAAGAAAGCAATACAGCTCAGTCTGTTAGAAAAACTGTTTGCTGTATCATACTAAATTATAGAGTTGAAAATCTTCTATTGCGTCAGCTCACACCTGTGTGTTCAAGAAAAAAAAGTTTTATGCTGCGTCAAACTTACTTTGGAGTGTGACAATGTAGACTAAGATACACAAAGAGTAGAATTGTTCATCAATCTCTCTTTATGTTTCCATGGAACCTGTTCGTGACTCATGTGCTCTTGTCTTCATATTGTTTTTTCCCTTTATTTCATATTTTATTCTCTGTAGTTGCTTCTAACATTACAATACCTGAACAGCTTGAATTTGCACTCAAATGCACTGAAACCTACACTCCCTATTGTTCAATCAAATACCTTTTCAATCTACTAGTAGCACAAAAGATGAGCATTCTTGTCTTCTCCGTGTCCTCTGTTTGTACTCCCTGTGCTGGACCAATCTCTTAAAATGGATGCGCCATATAGTTGTGAGGCAGCTATTTACCCTGATATGTTCCTTTTTACAACTACAAATGGTTGTAGCGTATCAAGACTATTTACCTGTGTATCAAACAATCAATAGTGTTTTTTTTTTTTCATCTTTAGTTTATTCAACATGCTAATCAAAGCTGCATGCTGGTCAAGCTTATTTCCAATTCGCAAAACTTTTATCAAGGATATTGAGGTTTTTTGTCTAAAAATCGACATTTGATTTGTCTCCGTTGATAACATCCAAGTCTAACTGGTTGTGCCTATTTATCTTCACAGGTTTCAGGCACGAGTAGAAGTGATATGCTGCCACCCACCACCCGAGCATTTTTCTTCAGGTTAAAGGCAACGTTAACAATGCTCCACCTGGAGTAATTTAAGTTGAATCACATTATTTTGATTGGGCTTCACTTAGTTCTACTGGTTGCGTAGTTCTGAGAATAACTCATGCCTTTTGCTCCCTTGGCCCATTAGTTGCCCTGCATTCTGTATGAAATTCCCGAGTCTGGGCACACTGATATAATCAGTATGCAAGTGTGGGTTGGGTTGTTTCTAAAGTGATATATCTAGATAGATGCATTCTTGTTTAGGTTTGGAATGGTGTTAGTGTATCTTTAATATAAACTGTTATCGGTCATTCAATTTGGTTCATGGTCAAGTAGGTAAATTGAACATGTTAATCAGATTAAAATCAACATCTGTTCCAGCATTGTGTGTTGTCTGTCTCTCAGTAATAATCTGTTAACTGAGTTCCCCGTGCCTTTGTGTACAGGTATTGCAGAGGTACAAGAAATTCTGGGCTGTTGTGGATCAATCACCTCTCCCTGTTAAGAACTGCAAGAGCAAAGTTAATTGAAACGTCTCTGCCTGTTTTTTGCCCCACATGTAGTTGGGTGCCTTGTATTAAGTTACTTCCTTGCACTCTTAGTTCTTGTTGATTGGATAAGCTGAACCAATCAGCGCGTCAGGAGCTTAGCATGCTTTGATTCAGCATTTCTCTGGGATGGTGGCATCGTGTCATGTTCTCTCGCTGTAACACGTACTATTAATTAACCAAACTTATGAGCTGATGAGATTTAAAGCATCAATCTGACTTCAAAAGAGCATTTCCCATACTAAGATTCAACACCAGCGCTGAATAACGGCTAAATAGCCTATGCCTCAGTCTGTAATGCGTCGTCACTTTATCAAACGCTCCGTAAATATTGATTTTTTACTCCAATCTCTATCAGATCTACACACCATCATTTTAATATTCTCAGATTCGGTTGCAGCCTATGCCTTTCCAAATAATCTGAAATCCATCAAAGAAAGCCTTCGCACAATGCCCTCAAGAGAGTCCGAAACTAGAGCTAAACTGCAGTTTGCATAGACCACAACGTCTGAAACAAATGTGTAATCCATCAAAGAAACTAATGCAGTTTGCGGACTTAAGATGCCACAAACCCTGACCACCATGCATCCATCGTCAACTTGATTTGTTGACACTCAAAGTCCGCGTCATGTCTTAATTAAGTGAACAGAACTAAAGTCACTCTCGCTGTTATATCAAGAGAATCACGTGTTAACAAGATCAATAATCGCCATGCATCATGGATGTACATTAATGTCATTTGTCAACTTTATTTGGTGACACTCCCGTACGTGTCACATCTTAAGTTAGCAAAACCATGCATGGCATTGGCATGGGTTTTCGCCGTGGTCACTCTTTGTGCTCCTTGATTGTCTCGCCGCTCGCCGGTGCCCCCAGCCATGGCAGTACTGCGGCAGCAGCGCCCGGTACACGCCCAGCGAACAGCAAGTCGTACCAGACCGACCACATCTTGAGATTATTAGTGGCTCCGATCCCGCGCCACGCCTCGTCGTCACCGGCACTCTTCGCCACGTCTGCCGGCCGGGGCGCCGACGCCGACGGGCCTTCCCACGGGCGCTACACGCGCCTTCTACTTCGCGGCCGGCGAGGACTTGGTTCGCACCACCGTCGACGTGGGGCAGATCAGCCAGTACAACGAAGTCAAAACGTCACCGATGGAAGCAGCCCGCGCCTAGCTTCCCCAGTACTAGAAGCAGCAGCGCCGACGAGCCCCCAGGTCGCCTCCCCACGACGTCACCGAACGCGACGCGGTTTGTTTTCTCGGCGGCCAACATGCCTTTCGCCTTCCCATGCATGTTGGCCGCCGAGAAAACAAACCGCGTCGCGTGCCGCTCCACCTCTGCCATCCCGCGCAGGCTGCCGCCTCCCTCCTCGTGTCGCAATACACCGAGCCGCTCCTCCTTCCCGCTCAGGCCGCGCCGAAAGGCCAAGCTTGCTAGCTTCACGCAATCGACGCTGCTTGTTGGAAGAGAGCGCGCCTTTGGGCGCACGCGTCGATATCCATAGCTGTCTTGCATGCTGATCTTGACGGATCGAAGAAAAGAACAAAACAAGCAAGGGTATTTTTCGTCCATAATTTTCCCTCTTTCCTCTATTAGCCCGTGTAACCGTATTTTATGCGCCGTAGTATGTGTCTAGCGGTCTATTTCCACAAAAGAGTGACGTCTGGCAGCAAAACCGAGATTAGACGAGTCCTCGAGCCAATTTCGCCCTTTACGCAACTACCTGGTTTTCAATATTACTAGTATGTTGGAGTATTGACTAGCTAGCCATATATATAATCAAAGAAAATATTAGTAGAAGACTAAGCTACAATCAAAAAGGGAGACATTTAAAAATCAAAGTATGATTTTCAGTATTCGTACTCCCCTTCGTCGCTTTAGCATTTTCAAGGTGTTCATAGCATGTCTTCTCAATGCACATTTTTCTCGTCCCTATACATTTATTTCTCTGTTTCAAACCTCCTAATTTTTTGTGCACCCACTTCTTCCACCCCTGATTAATCTCCGTATGGAGAGCCAAAATGACATATTATATGAAACAGAGAAAGTATATTTCGGGAGCGAATCGCTTAGCTCAATCCACAACTTACGGGATGTATAATGATTTACGCATCTTAGCTGTTTCATCATAGGTGTTGAGAGTCAAGATTGAATTTTCCTGTCAAAATTGTGTTTTTATTTGTAGCAGCGTGTATATAAATAATATTCATGTTCACCATAATATGATAGTAATAAAACATCCCGTAACTGCGCCTAAAGATATGGTCTCAATATGAAGAATGTTGCAATGATTCCCTTGTTAATTTACTCCTTTGTATAACAAAAATGGCAGGAATGGATTGCTGGAGTAATTTAATTTGCTTGTGGATCGAGTCTATATAAGCATTGGGAACCGCCAACAAACACTAATATAATCATCGAGAAGCCGGCATCATTCTCATGTTGCTTCACTTGGGTACAAAAATCCTGGGCCAAATGCTAGGTGGACCGTGGGTTCTACGACTGCTGTTGCGGAGTCCTCCAAATCCAATGGAGCGAGTCAATTCATGCATGACAGAGCAACATTTTGTTAAGAGATAATTGTAAAAATCACCTCATAAGTAATTTAAGTTTAAGATTCTCCCACACAAATGTTTTTGTTGCAAATCCTCACCCGCCTACTACATTTAGTTTATTGCAAAAACCACCCCAATGTGCTCAAACTAAAGTTAACTAATTTAACATTGTTAAAGTGTTTAAGTGAGACTTATTAATCTTATTTTCATTAAAAATATATCAAAATACAAAACTTTGTGGGACACTGTTTATGCACTAACTGATGCTTTTCTTTTTTCGCAAATCTCAAATATGGAGATTGTACTTCTAAATCTTGTATGTTTCATAAGAATACCATGAACTACTCCAAACGGACGAAAATGGATTTAATGAATTTATGATATGCAAATTGGGATAGTTTTTGCACAAAACTTAGTAGGTGGCTGGAGAGCTGCAACAAATATGGGTGAGAGTCTTAAACTTTAAGAGACTTATAGGGTGGTTTTTGCAATTATACTTTTTATTAATAAAGAAATATGGGATGCGTTAATCAGGGACTCGTCTTGTGTGCTTTTATTTTAAATTATGCCAAATAACTACGAAGCAGTTTGTTCCACATCGTTGGGCAAATTTTTTGTCAAAATTTTGCCAACATTTTGGTCAACTTACCTTACATTTTACTGAAGAAAATACATAAATATATTGCAATGAGCAATTACACAATGTTACGCTACATTAATCCCATTGGGATTTCAACCAAACCAAGCAATTTGGAGGATCTCGATGGATAAAATTGAAAAGTCACGGACCACATTATTGCAGCGGCAGTCTTGCAGAGGAAGGACGCCTTGCCCGTTGCCTGTTGCCCGTTGGGCTTGCACAAGACAGGGGGCGCCGGCATAACAGAGCAGAGCAGAGAAGACGAAAGAGGAAGAGCACCAGAGGCATCGTCAGAGCAAGCCCAATAATTAGCTTGTAGTCGGACAGGTCATCTAGTTTGCTGAGATGGAAGAGAGAGGAGAATGAAAGATTCTCTGGTTGGCGCAACTTCCGGCGCCGGGCGTGTAGCCGGTCACGCGTCTGTGAAAAGCCGACCTTGACGCATGCACACGCGCTTTGTGGGGTTGGGGCTGTGCACGATCGTGCACTTCCTGAGCAAGGTGGGTCCGCTATCTATAAAAAAATGTTTATTGGAGCCGGTTTACAGCCACGTTGTTGGGCAATTGGGGCGATGCCTCTTGTTCCGCGTTGAGGTGGCCTGGCTTCACGCCAATTTTATTGTCCTTGCTCTCATCTTCCTCAAGCTCCAGCCAAGCTCGCCCGCAGTGAAGCGGTTGGCGCCTCCAGCCAAGAAGACACGGGCGCTGCCGCATCGGTGGCGAACGGCGTCACCCACAGGTACCCGACCTCCTCCTCCATCCCTCTGCCGATTTGACCCCAAAGCTTCGCCTTTTACGGATCCTTTCTTGTACTGTAGCTTCGGCGCCCGCCACCTGCTCGGCGAAATGCCTCCTCTGAAAAAGTGCGAGCACGACATGGGAGCGGCTGCCGGAGATGGCGAGGGAATAGACGTTCTCCCAGACGGTGTCCTTGCACACGTCCTCGGCTTCCTTCCGACGGAGGAGGCGGTGCGGACGTGCGTGCTTACCCGGCGTTGGCGCCACCTCTGGAAGTCCGCCACAGGCCTCCACGTCGTCGCCGCCGACGGCAAGTTCTTGGGGACCGTGGAGAAGCTCGTGCAGTTCTTAGATTGCCTGCTGACCCTCCGTGAAGGCGCATCCCTCGAAACGTGCGAGCTCGAGGTTGGCAGCTTCAGCGTCCTCAGTGGCTATTCGCACGTCGACGTCGACGAGGACATGCTGCGCCGCCTAAGCATCTGGTTCCGGCATGCTGTGACGCGCAGAGTTCGGTTTCTCAGCATCCGTTTATTATGCGCTAACCAAGAGTTCGTTGACCTGCCTCTGGTCTCCCAGCTTCATTGTGTACAGCTTAGCAGCAGTTTGCTTGATTTCTCGAGCTGTTCAGCCTTGGAATATCTTGTTTTTGTGTTGTGTGATACTCCTATTTCAGAACCAACTGAGAATAATATATCGCTCAAGTTCCCCAAGTCCCTAAAGTACCTCACCATGAATGAGTCCTATTTTGGTGATCCCCGCATTCACATCTATGCTCCAAGTCTGGTTACACTTCACTTGGACGAATTTGGTGGGCTGACTCCAGTGCTTGGGAGCATGCCATCACTACTGGAGGCGTTTGTCCGAATAACCAGTCTGTCTGATGACAAATGCAGACTGCGGTGGGGAGATCCCTGTGCTTGTGTGTTTTGTGAAAGTTCTGATAACAATGGTGGTGATAGTAACAATAGTGTTCTTCTGAAAGGCTTATCGGAAGCAAGGAATTTGACGCTGATTTCAGACCCCGAAATGGTATACCTGCACTATCATCTTTTACCTCTCTTAGATTATAAGTCAATCCCATCTTTTTGTGTCCGTATCTATATCATCATCATTAAACTAAACATTGACAGATGTTCACTTGGGCGTCTTGTAACTTAAATCATCATGCCCTATGATGATTATCTCATCACTTTCGTTTGTGCTTTGTCCAGATTCTTTTTAGAATGGATATGAGATGCTGCCCTACTTTTAGCAAGTTAAAGACCTTGTTGCTAAATGACTACTGGTGTGTTCCTGATGACTTTAGTGCACTATCCTGTATTCTTGAACACTCACCAGTTTTAGAGAAGCTGACCCTTCAACTTTTCTCTGAGGTACCGATTTTCGATGTGAGCAAAGTGTACATTATAGAATTGTTGCATTGTGACTGATGCTAATGAAACACTTCTTTCACTACAGCGGCCGCCACATGAAGTGCACCTGAAAGGAAGCATCAATCCAAAATTGCGATGTGCTTCCATTTCTGAACACCTTGAGACAGTCGAAATAAAGTGTGAAGTGGTTGATGAGAGGATTCTCAAAGTTCTGAAGTTCCTTCGTATGTTTTACTTGGTTCACCCTTCCTGCTTTTATATTTATTATTATTTCCACATGAGAGAAAATAAGAAAGCAAGACACCTCAGTCTGTTAGAAAAATAGTTTGCTGTATCATACTAAATTATAGAGTTGAAAGTCTTCTTTTGCGCCAACTCACACCTGTGTGTTCAAGAAAAAAGGTTTGCTATTGCGTCAAAATTAATTTGCCATGTAAAATGTAGCATACTAAGATATACAAAGAGTAGATTTTTTCATCAATCTCTTTTTATTTCCGTGGAATCTGTTCATGATTCATGTGGTCTTGTCTCCATATTTTTTGTTCCCTTTTATTTCAAATTTTATTCTCTGTAGTTGCTTCTAAGATTACAATACCTGAACAGCTTGAATTTGCACTCAAACGCACTGAAACCTACACTCCCCAATGTTCAATCAAATACCCTTTCAATCTACCAGTGGCACGAAAAATCAGCATTGTTTTCTTCGCCATGTCCTCTGTTTGTACTCCCTGTGCTGGACCAATCTCCTAAGATGGATGCGTCATATTGTTGTGAAGCAGCTATTTGGCCTGATATGTTCATTTTTACAAGTACAAATTAATTATGTGTGTTTTTCATGTTTAGGTTATTCAACATGCTAATCAAATTAAGCTGCATGCTGGTCAAGCTTGTTTCCAATTCGCAAATGTTTTATCCAGCACATTTGATTGTCTCTGTAGATAACATCCAAGTCTAACTGATTGTGTCTATTTATCTTTACAGGTTTCAGGCACGAGTAGAAGTGATATGCTGCCTCTCACTACCCGAGTATTTTTCTTCAGGTAACGTTAACAATGCTCCACCTGGAGTTATTTAATCAGATTATTTTGATTGTGCTTCTCTTAGTTCTACTGGTTGCGCAATTCTGAGAATAATTCATGCCTTGTGCTCCGTTTGCCCATTAGTCGCTCTGCATCTGTATGAAAAATCCCAAACTCTGGGCACAATGATATAATCCGTATGCAAGTGTGGATTGGGTTGTTTCTAAAGTGATATATCTAGATGCATTCCTGTGTAATTTTGGAATGGGTTAGTATATCTTTAATATAAACTGTTATCGGCCAGCCAATTTGGTTCACGGTCAAGTAGGTAAATTGAACATGTTAATCAGATTAAAATCAACATCTGTTCCAGCATTGTGTGTTGTCTGTCTCTCAGTAATAATCTGTTAACTAAGTTCTCCATGACATTGTATACAGGCATTCCAGAGGTATAAGAAAGTCTGGGCTGTCGTGGACCAATCGCCTCTCCCTGTTAAGAACTGCAAGGGCAAAGTTAATTGCAACATCTTTGCCTGTATTTTGCCCCATATGTAGTTGGGTGCCTTATATTAAGTTACTTCCTTGCACTCTTAGTTCATTAGGATTTGTTGATTGGACAAGCTGAACCAATCAGTACGTCAAGCGTTTAGCATGCTTTGATTTAGCATTTCTCTGGGATGGTGGCGTGGGTGTCTTGTTCTCTCGCTGTAACATGGTCTCTGTTCAGTTCTCTTATATTACTCTTTCCGTTCTCAAGTTGTCGCCGTTGACTTTTTAAGTTATGTTTGTCCATTCGCCTAATTAAAAAAATGAAAACCATCGTATACTTTGTTTTGAATTGTATGTGCTTGAAGGACTCAGATGGCAAGATTAAAGATTAGAGAAATAGAGACGGAAACTTGAGGGATCCTCATGCAGCATAACATTTTGGCACATGTACAAACAGAGCAATCAATCCAGAAAGTTTTATTAATGCCGCACAAATCCCTCAAGTTGGGCGGCCCATTCTTGTCACCTTATTAATCTTTTAAGATGTATACAGTTCTAAGCAAAGCAGGTTTAACCAGAGCATATGAAGCACAAATATAATGCATTAATGCCTGGCTTTTTTTGTGTATCGATATGTTCATAAAGCAGTTTTTGGTCCTTTCTTTCCTACAGAGTAGTCAAAATCACAAGTCACTTTACTGCCCGATGTGGCGCGGCGATGTGCTAATCAGCCTGGCGTGTCCTTTGTTGCGTCGGATAGTACAACACTGCAATGCTTATGAAAATGTGTGACGCATAGCTCAAACCCAGCTAGGTGGCAGGGAAGAGCAGAGAAGAGGGAAACAGAGCACCAGCCATCCTGTCGCCGGATTGGGAGCCATCGGATCATCATGGGTTTCATCGGGATGTGCGAGTCTTTTTTGTATATTCGATCGTATGTGATATATTTTTGCACGTGTATGCCGCTGGTGGCTGCTATCCTGTCGTATTTGGCAGTGAGCTCAATGTACCCTTTTTCCGCTCGTTCATCGAGTCGAGGCGAGACAAACGGGTGGATGAGGACCACCTTCTCAATGGCCTAAACGGGTGGTGATGTACTTGCAACAACGTCTACGACGTTTGCGGCGTCGCGGCCATGCTAGATCGCCGGCCTCCTCGCCGAGTTTTTCATGCACGGTTAGTATCTCACCCCTCAATTTACTCTTAGTTGAACCCCTTTGTTCTAACAATCTCATTATGCATAAGATATCTGTAAAAAAAAAAAACTCGACCTGCCGAAGGTAAGATATCTGTAAAGATTTCAATATATGAAAATTAGTATGCCAGACAGGCTTGAAGATAGTGGCATGAAAGGAAAGAAAACAAAATCAAGAGCAAATAGGGAACTTCATATTTTTCAGTGAAAAAGGAAGGAACGTCTATAATTTCCAATGGTAAATAATGAATTCTCACACAAAGAAATTCATCTTTATAATAGGATTCTCTTCTCCTAATTTCTTCATAATTTTGGACCCTTATTTTTTCAACTTTGCACCATTGTTCTTGTTTTCATCCAAGTTGTTGCATGGTTGCCTCTGTTTTGGTGAAAAAAATTACGATTTTGCCATCAAAATAGGGACAATGGTGCAACAAATTTGGTCAAAACAGGGGCAATGGTGCAAAGTTAAAAAAACGAGGGTAAATTCATAATTGAGGTACAAAGTAAAGGCACTCATGCAATTATCTCTTTTTTTACCGTACACATATCTTTTGCTATCTGACGTGGCATCAGAATTTTATTCCTGTTTTGCCCCTGACTTCAACACAGAACACGCGCACCCTTTATTTCTCCCCTGCCTGGTTCTTCTCCTGCAGAGCGCCCTCGAAAGAACGCGCCGGCAGCGACTTTGGTGACTGGTTGCCGCCGCATCGTCGCTTTCCGGCAGCTCCTCTCCAGGCCTCTTCTTCTTCTTCCTCGCCCCCCTGTATTACGAGCTTACTTACCCAGGACCATTGGCCGTCGCGCTTGCTGTCTTCTGACAGTTTCATTGTCCAGTTCTCTCGCAGGGCCGACCCGACACCCGCCTACAGTTCGACAAAATGCCTCTGAGTAGAGAAGGGAAAAAGGACAAGAAACAGCATGAGTCGAGCGGCTTTTGTTGGAATATGATCCGAATTATTGGGCCTCGCTGGGGACGCCTAGGAGGTGTGAGAGGTGGAGTCCTCCCACGTTACGGGTTGTATTTATTTCCACATATATATACATCTTGTATGCCGCACGGGAAGAGTTGACGACTCATTGTTATTCCCCTGCATTTGTAAACTCTCCTCATATAGTGAAGATCGCCGATCGGCGCCCGTGGTTTTTTCCCGCAAGGGTTTTCCACGTAAAAATCTGTGTCTCGTTTCGATCTTGTTTACGCATTATTTGCTAACAAGTGGTATCAGAGCCAGACACGAGATTGATTAAAAAAAAAATAATGCGTAAACAAGATCGAAACGAGACACAGATTTTTACGTGGAAAACCCTTGCGGGAAAAAACCACGGGCGCCGATCGGCGATCTTCACTATATGAGGAGAGTTTACAAATGCAGGGGAATAACAATGAGTCGTCAACTCTTCCCGTGCGGCATACAAGATGTATATATATGTGGAAACAAATACAACCCGTAACGTGGGAGGACTCCACCTCTCACACCTCCTAGGCGTCCCCAGCGAGGCCCAATAATTCGGATCATATTCCAACAAACTCCACCTTGAGACGAATTCCATCTTGCAGCGAATGAAGTATCATCAATCAACTCACTTCAATAATAAATAACACCGAGCGCCAACAAGTCACTAGGACTTAAACTTTAACACCAACCAAGCTTGAGCATAACTCAAACTTAGTAGTGGGAACTGGCTTTGTCATCATATCAGCAGGATTATCATGAGTGCTGATCTTGCACACTTTAATATCACCTCGAGCAATCACCTCTCGAATAAAATGATACCTCACCTCAATATGCTTTGATTTATCAAAGAACATTTGATCTTTAGTAAGGTAAATAGCACTCTGGCTATCACAGAATATAGTAGTGCAAGAATCATCTCCACAAAGCTCAGCATACAAACCTCTCAACCAAAGAGCTTCTTTTCCAGCCTCAGAAATAGCCATATATTCCGAGCGCCAACAAGTCACTAGGACTTAAACTTTAACACCAACCAAGCTTGAGCATAACTCAAACTTAGTAGTGGGAACTGGCTTTGTCATCATATCAGCAGGATTATCATGAGTGCTGATCTTGCACACTTTAATATCACCTCGAGCAATCACCTCTCGAATAAAATGATACCTCACCTCAATATGCTTTGATTTATCAAAGAACATTTGATCTTTAGTAAGGTAAATAGCACTCTGGCTATCACAGAATATAGTAATGCAAGAATCATCTCCACAAAGCTCAGCATACAAACCTCTCAACCAAAGAGCTTCTTTTCCAGCCTCAGAAATAGCCATATATTCCGCTTGAGTAGTTGATAGAGCAACAGTAGACTGCAAACATGCTCTCCAACTAACAGCACAACCACCAATGGTGAAAACATAACCTGTGAGAGATCTCCTCTTGTCCAAATCACCAGCAAAATCAGAATCAACATAACCAACAAGTCCATCTCCAGATTTCCCAAACTGCAAACAAGCACTAGAAGTACCGCGCATATATCTCAAAATCCATTGAACTGCTTTCCAATGCTCTCTGCCAGGATTAGCCATGTATCTACTGACAACACTCAATGCATATGATAAATCCGGACGAGAGCAAACCATAGCATACATAAGAGAACCAACTGCGCTGGTATAAGGAACTCTAGACATGTACTCAATATCATAATCTGATTCAGGACATAAAGCTGAAGATAGTCTAAAATGTGGAGCTAATGGAGTACTCGCTGGTTTAGCATCATGCATATTGAAACGACGAAGTACCTTTTCAATATAGCCTTTCTGACTAAGATATAACTTGCCAGAACTCCTCTCTCTGATAATCTCCATGCCAAGAATTTTCTTTGCTGCACCTAAATCCTTCATCTCAAATTCACCATTCAACTGAGATTTCAATTTGGCTATTTCTGACATATCTTTTGCAGCAATCAACATATCATCGACATAGAGAAGCAAATAAATAGCTGAACCATTAACGGTCTTCAAATAAACACAGCTATCATAATCAGAACGCTTAAAACCATGAGAGAGCATAAATGAGTCAAATCTCTTATACCACTGTCTAGGAGATTGTTTCAAGCCATAAAGAGATTTCTTTAATTTGCAAACAAGGTTTTCTTTTCCAGGAACAACAAAACCTTCAGGTTGATCCATATAAATGTCTTCATCTAATTCTCCATGTAAGAATGCAGTTTTGACATCTAATTGCTCAAACTCATAATCATGCATAGCAACAATACTGAGTAAAGTGCGAATAGAGTTATGTTTCACAACTGGAGAAAAGACATCATTATAATCAATACCTGGAATCTGGCTATAGCCCTTAGCCACCAACCTTGCTTTATACCTTGCAGTTTCATTTGGAGAAATTGCTTCTTTCCTCTTGAAAATCCACTTGCAACGAACGGGCTTCTTCTCTTTAGGCAACGGTACTAAATCCCAAGTACCATTCTTATCAAGTGACTCCATCTCATCTTGCATAGCGGTAACCCAATTGTTGCAATCAGCAGAAGTAATAGCCTCAGCATAATTAGAAGGTTCTGCACTACCTTCAATATCTTCTGCACAACTCAAAGCATAAGCAACAATATTACACTCCTCAATTAACCTCTTGGGTCGAACATGAGGCCTCCTAGACCGGTCACCGGCAATAGAACGTTGTGTAGGCTGCACAACGGGAGAAGAATGTGGAACAATAGATGAATCATCATCATCAATAGGTGCATCTGGAATAGCAGTATCTGGTGTATGATCTGAATCAATAAAATGCTCCACCTGAACACTAGAGGTCTGCGAACTCTGAACAGGAACATTAGTAGACATAGCAGATTCATTAAAGACAACATTTCTGCTAATAATAACATTTCTAGATTCAAGATCCCACAATCTATAACCTTTAACACCAGAACCATAACCAAGAAAGATGCACTTAATAGCTCTAGGCTCCAATTTACCATTATCAACATGAGAATAAGCTGGGCAACCGAAAACTCTCAAACCAGAATAATTAGCTGGAGAACCAGACCATACCTCAATTGGAGTTTTCTTATCAATAGCAATAGATGGTGAACGATTAATCAAATAGCAAGCAGTGGAAGCAGCTTCAGCCCAAAAATGTTTGCCCAAACCTGCATTGGACAACATGCAACGAGCCTTCGAGATGATAGTCCTGTTCATACGCTCAGCCACACCATTCTGTTGAGGAGTATAAGTAACGGTGCGGTGTCTCACAATGCCTTGAGACTTGCAATAAGAATTAAAAGCATTTGAACAGAATTCCATCCCATTATCAGTACGAAGTACCTTCACCTTTCTCTCGGTTTGATTTTCAACCATAGTCTTCCACTCCTTAAATGCAGAGAATGCATCTGATTTATGCTTCAAGAAATAAGGCCAAACCTTCCTTGAATAATCATCAATAATAGTCAACATATAACGACGACCACCAATAGAAGTCTTGCGAGCTGGCCCCCATAAATCAGAATGCACATAATCAAGAATACCTTCAGTAGTATGAACCGAAGTGTTGAATTTCACCCTCTTGTGTTTGCCAAACACACAATGCTCACAGAAATCCAGCTTACTGATGCTATGACCATCCAGAAGTCCTCTCTTGCTCAAAACTGCCAAACCAAGTTCACTCATATGCCCAAGACGCATATGCCAAAGATTAGTAGCATCAGAATTAGATAATGACTTGGAAGAAACAGCAGCATTACCAATAACTGTAGTGCCTTGAAGAAGATATAAATTGGCAGATAATAAATCACCTTTCATGACAACAAGAGAGCCTCTAGATACCTTGATAACTCCACCTTCAGCGGAGTACTTATACCCTTTGCGATCAAGAGTACTTAAAGAAATGAGATTTCTCGTCATAGTTGGAACATGCCTCACATCTGTCAATGTCCTGACAATACCATCAGCCATCTTAATCTGAACAGATCCCATGCCTACAACCTTGCGAGGTGTGTTATCACCCATCAAGACAGAACCACCACTTTGGACAGATTCATAAGTGGAGAACCAATCTCTATTAATGCAAATATGAAAGGAGCAGGCAGAATCAAGAACCCATTCATCATCAATTTTAGCACATCCAGCATAAGCAACGAGAACATCACCATTATCAGAACTACTATCAGCAGAAGCAACAGAGGCTTTACCATTTGCAGAATTACCTTTCCCCTTATTTCTCTTCTCTTTATTCTGCAACTTATAACATTCTGAAATATCATGAGTATCACCTTTGCAATACCTGCAGAACTTTCCTTTGCCTCTGGACTTTGAGCGGCCTTTGTAACCACTCGAACCCTTGCTTCTAGAGTCTTGTGTTGATTTCTTCTCTGTCCTACCACGAACAGCCAAGCCTTCTCCATCAGAACTGGCAGCTTCAGAAGACACTATCTGTTTCATCTTTTCCTTAGCATGCAAAGCATCATAAACCTCATTGACGGTTAGAGTATCATGACTATATAGAATAGTGTCTCTGAAATTAGAATAAGAATTGGGCAACGAACACAAGAGCATAAGAGCTAAATCCTCATCATCATATTTTACCTCCATGGACGCTAGGTCCGAAACGATCTCCTTGAAGACCGACAAATGAGAGGACACAGAACCACCCTCTTGCAGCTTGTGAGTAAACAATTTCATCTTCAAATGCATCTTGCTGGTGAGATCCTTTGACATACAGATCGACTCCAGCTTGAGCCATAAAGCAGCAGCGGTTTTCTCCTCTAAAACCTCTTGCAAAATATTATTAGATAAATGAAGATGAATTTGTGATAGAGCCTTACGATCCTTTCGTTTTTCATCACTGGACCAAGACTCCGGCTTCTTCTTGTCAAAGCTATCAAGCGCATCATCCAAATCGGTGTGCGCTAATACTGCCCTCATCTTGACTTGCCATAGAGAGAACCGTGTATCACGGTCTAGCAGCGGAAGATCATACTTGAGAGAAGACATGTTGAAGAAAAATCGGCAATAAACAATCTGCAGTGCCTCTGGTACGGCCTTGGGTGGACGTAGCAATAATCTGCAGACTTCCTGGTACACTTGCGTGTACGTTCAGCAGAGAAACCAGAAATTAGAATCCTGGTAGCCTTCCTCGGGTGCGCGTAGCAAAGAGCCCCAAATTTCTTCACAGCAGCGGGAATTCGCGGGAAGCAGCGAGCACCGTGAGCAATCCTCGGGACTTGATGCAGGAGAGACGCGGCTCGAATCTAATCTGCAGCAGCAGGGTGCGGCAGCTTTTGTACTGGATGACGGCGACGACTCCAACACGGAACGGAAACTCCGCTTGGGACTCGAAGACGAATCGACGAGTCGCCGACTTGAGAATCGGCACAGAACAGCAGCAGCGCGACTTCCTCGCGCGATACGGGATCGGATCCCGTCCTGAACAGCGGACAACGGAACGAAAATCTCCAGACGAAATCGCGACGGCGGCGGCGAACCCGAACAGGGAATAAACCCTAATTTTTTTTTTTTTAATCAATCTCGTGTCTGGCTCATGATACCACTTGTTAGCAAATAATGCGTAAACAAGATCGAAACGAGACACAGATTTTTACGTGGAAAACCCTTGCGGGAAAAAACCACGGGCGCCGATCGGCGATCTTCACTATATGAGGAGAGTTTACAAATGCAGGGGAATAACAATGAGTCGTCAACTCTTCCCGTGCGGCATACAAGATGTATATATATGTGGAAACGCATATCCGGACGAGCTTCCGGACGGCGTCCTAGAGCACATCCTCGGGTTCTTGCCGGTGGAGGAGGCCGTGCGGACGTGCGTGCTCGCCCGGCGCTGGCGCCACCGCTGGAAGTCTGCCGCGGCCCTGCGCATCCTCAGCACCGGCGGCCAGTTCTTGGAGCCCGCGGAAAAGCTCCGGGAGTTCATGGACCGTCTTCTGCTCGCCCGTGGAGGCGCACCACTTGATTTGTGCGAGCTCAGGCTCGGTGACGTCGACACGCTGCTTGAAGACGAAGACGTGTTTATCCTCGTGGACCGCTGGTTTCGGCATGCTGTAGGGTGCAATGTTCAGGTTCTCAGGCTATGTGCACGTACTTACCCAATCATGCACCTAGATGACCTGCCTCTGGTTTCCCAGCACCTTACAAGGCTAGAGCTGTTTGGTGTGGAGGTTCCAGTCAGCCTTCTTAACTTCTCTGGATGTCCAAACCTGGAACATCTCGTGTTTGAATCATGTAATCTTTACTTCGGGTCAATGATGAAGGTCTTGTTTCAGTCCCTAAAACATTTGCGCATCACTTTGTGCGCGCTCTTTTCTGATCTGGTTTCGAAGTACCGCATTCGCATATCTGCCCCAAATCTGGTTTCATTTGTTCTTGATCATTTTATGGGGAGCACACCAATTTTAGAAAGCATGCCATCATTAAGGGAGGCCTCTGTCAAAATAGGTGATTATGCCGACTTCTGCAAATTATGGAAAACAAACTATTGGGACTGTAATTGTGAATCTTGCGACCTTTATGGTGATACTCTTGGTGGCAGCAGCAGCTGTGTTATTCTTAAAGGCTTATCAGAAGCGAAGAGTTTGCTGTTGATTTCTCAACCTGGAATGGTATAACTTTATCTATCATATTATATGTCATCCGGTTATTTCCCCTGCATTTTCTGTATTGTTGTTAAATTAATACTCCCTCTGTTTGCAAAATGATATCACTAGGACAGTGGGATTACTTCATTTTTGTACAAGTCTCGCTATCCTAACGGCATGATTTTGCAAACGGAGG
The DNA here is from genome assembly GCA_007726485.1 of Eragrostis curvula. NCBI lineage: Eukaryota > Viridiplantae > Streptophyta > Magnoliopsida > Poales > Poaceae > Eragrostis > Eragrostis curvula. The sequence goes on from CM017440.1 coordinate 40,928,173, forward strand.
GGATATGGTTAAGCATTGATAGAATGGTATATGTCACCTAGAGTCCTAGACAGGCTTTACCTTTTCGCATTCATCGGCAACAACTAAATTTCTTATAAACAAATCAACATGAATGCTGAGGGTTACTCCATATTTTATCTGTCCTCTACTTTACTTTTTTGTCCAGTACAATTTCAAAAGGGATCTGAGATGCTGCCCTACGTTTAGCAACCTGAAGAACTTGTGGCTCAATGACTATTGGTGTATACCTGATGATTTTCGCTTGCTAGCTTGTATTCTTGAGCACTCACCAATTCTAGAGAAGCTCACTCTTCAACTTTTTTCCAAGGTACGTGTTTCCTCGGTGAATTACTGCTAGACTAGAATTATTACATTATTGATTTATCTTAATTAAGCACTTATGTTTACTAAAGGGGCCTAAGCATAAAGTGGAATTGGAAGGAAGTATCAGTCCGACTGAGAGATCGGCTGCAAATTCTGAATACCTGAAGACAGTGGAAGTAAAATGTAGTGTGGTTGATGAGAGAATTCTCAATGTTCTGAGGTTCCTTCATGTAATTAACATATGTAAGCAGAATCGCTTCTCTCATGCTTCAATGTTTATGGTATTTGCTACAAACTTCATTTGCAGGAGAAAAAGTAACGATGAAATGCATATCCTTACTTCCTTAGTCTTTTAGAAAAAACAAAACCAAGAACTTTAATGCAATACCACACGTGGTTTTATTTTTCCCTTGCTTAATGGTTCTAAACACCAGCACAAATGACCATATTTTGTATAAACTATGATCTATATGCTGCCTTCCTTTTCATTTTAAGGTTGATTAATTGCATGCCAGTGCTGTCTGAAGATCACACTTTGATATCTGAACTTGCTGTGAGACATATTGAATCCTTAGCCCCACTAGTTCAATCATAGTAATAGATACAACAATATCTTTTTCTTTTTACAAGTTGAAATGGTTGTAATGTATCGTAGCTAGAAAAATGTGTCAGACAATTAATTAAGGGTTTTGTTCACCTTTAGGTTAATCGAACATTTAAATCATAGTAAATGCTTGCTTGTGAAGAGTATTTGTTATCGTGAAATGTGTTCCTGCATTTTAAGTTTGATGTTGAGAAAAACTTGACATTTTATCATCTCTGTGGATAAAATCAAGACCGAATGAATGTATTTTTTTTTCCTTTTACAGGTCTCAGGTACGAGTAGAAATGTTCTACTGTCTCACTATATCGGCATTCTGTTGAAGGTAACATCTACAAAGCTCATGGGTTATTTAAAATGAACAGAATCGCATACAGTAATGTACGCTAACTTCTTGAATTTTCCTGAATTTGACTTTTTGTTTGGAATCCACACAAGACATGTTCTGAATACTTCTAGAATTTCTTAGTTAACTCCCTTTTTCTTGAATTGTTTTTGGCAAACTGTATAGTTGGGAAACCCCTGATGTTGTAAATATATAAAAGCTAAACTGTACATCCAAAGAATGTGTACAGATCGCCACGAGCTGGCAGGACACAGAGTCAGTTCTAGTTTAAGACTATCCGCAACAATAGACTGTAAAGCATCCTCATCTCTAAAAATAGAGGATATTTGCACCTGGACCCCCCTGCAGCAGTCATCGTTAAACGGACCGCTATATTCCAGGTCGGGCGTTCCCTCCGCCAAACGTGGCGGGTGAAATCCCGTCCGCCAAATTGTCACACCGCCCCTCCCCCGTCTCGTGGCAGACAGGCGGACAGGCGGAAGGGGCAGGATGGAGGAGAAAATAGGGAAGACTGTTGCAGTGGAATGGAATTTGGAGGACGTAATCTTTTAGAGGAGGTATAGAATATTCCTTTAGAGGGTGAAAAATAGGGGACACTGCTGCTGTTAGTCTAAACTCCCTCTTTTTTTTCATGAATGCTCGATAGATATAATTAGTTACATGCCCCTATTAGTTGTATTTGCGTCTTGCTAATGGCCTGAATATGAGTGGTCTGTGAATTATTGCTTTTCCAAACATTTTGTTGATTTCACTTACTCAACCCTTCTGTTATGATCTTACATTATGATATTAATGTATTACAAGTAACATTAGCATTGTATCGTCACACTGTATTTTCACTTGCCTAGGGAATATTTACATATTTTCTATTACAGTTTTGTTTTTCTACTTATGTTTTCAAATCAGTTTCTATTTGTATGACACTTAGCTGACCTTTCTTTCATAGTTATATAATATTTTTGAAAGTAACCTATGCCCCCATGCTTTTGCTCTCCTTGTGGTTGGTACATTAGTTTCTCTGCATCAGCTTAAAATATTTGTTCCGTCTTCTCTAAACATAAGTTTATCAAGACGCATTCCCACTAAAAGTAGAATGGAACCTTCGGTCACTGTTTTGGATCATTACCAGGTTTTTTTAATATATAATCAGATTAATATCAGAGTTGGTTTAGTGAATTTCTATCCATGGAAGTCTGTTCCCGCATTGTCAGCTAATTTATTTTGTCGTTCTGTTTTGTACAGGTTGGAGTAGTATTTTATCTGATGTGCAAGAAATTCTGGGCTGTCGTGGATCTTCTACTGTTTCTCCCCGTTAAGAACTGCAGGCTCATGTTAATTACGACTGTGTTGCCGCATTTTGTCCATGTACCATATGTTACATGGGTGCCTTGAATCAGTATTAAACTTCCCAGTCATAGGAACGTGTCGAATCGGCACCAAAAACTGTTGAGCACTTTCGACACCTGGCTGGAACTAGCAGATAATGTCATGTTATTTCATCGTAACTGATCGTACACTTTTAGTTCACTAGGATTTGTTCAGTTCCGATATTGCGTGCCAAGCTGGCCAAGTCATTATCCTTTGCGCTTTGGCATGCTTCGATTCAGCATCGCTCCAGGAAGGTGCCCTGTTCTCATGAAAATATGTTCAGTTGTGATACTGTGCGCCAAGGCTGTAGCGAAAAGTATGTAAGGGTTTGTTTGGATCCACCCAGATTTTAAGAATCTAATTTTTAAAAGTTATAAGAGATCCAAACAAGACAGATTATGCACCAGATTCTACAATCCAGATTATGAGATTTTAAGGATCCTATAATCTACTTTAACCCAGCTTTTAAGTGATTTTATTTACCAAAAGACCTACTGCCATTGATTGTGTTTGAATAATTACAGTTTATGCTACTGATTACCCTAATATAGGAAGGGTAGGGTGATCATTAACTACCTTAAAACTAATTTCTAGATTTTAAGAATTCAGGATCCAAACACCTTCATCCAGATTTTCTTTAGAAGTCAGATTATAGAAACTACACTTAGAATCCAGATTCTTAGAAACTGATGGGGATCCAAACACCATCTAAGGTAGCAAGATTGGAGGAGAATCTTGAAGCACTGAGGAGAATGTTCTCGTCTCCGGTGATTACCCTCACCGCGTTGAGCTCTGTTAACGTCGACAAGGCTGTCACCGTTGCCAGCTGGCCCAGTTCTCTAAGCCTTCTCACCGGAGCAGCCTGTTTTTTATCAGATGCGCAAGAAATTCTTGCCTTTCGTGGATCTTTTACCTCTCCCAGTTAAGGATAGCATGGCCTGGGTACAGTCGGTTAGGACAATCTTGCCATCCATAAGTAGCAGAGACAGTGACTTGAATCAGTGTTAGAATTCCAGGCAAAGGAACGTGTTTGGCATCATAAACCACTTTTGACTCCTAGCAATAAAGCAGATGATGTCACGTTGATGGCATCATAAACCCCGCTACTGTATACAGTACGTTTTGTTGGACGGACAAGCTGGAGCAAGCAAACAACACTTCAAGCTATAGTGTGCTTTGCTCTGGGACGCTTAGACCATTTCTCTTCCGGTAATATTATCCGGTCGGCATCGTGTTAAAGCCTGTTTGGTTGATCTTAATGCTAAGCATTGAGTAGGATAACTTTGAAACAAGCTTTGAAACAAGATGCGAGAGAAGGAGGAAGTCGACAAAATGCTTTCTCAGAAGCTTTTGCTTTGCTGCTGACACACGAAAGACGCAACGCGGCTCCGTGCACTGCTGACCGACTGAGACTGCTGACCGACTGAGACCGGACGACCTCGAATGGGGACTTCTGTCAAGCGACGGCGAGACCACGTGTGGCGCATGCAGACACTGAAGCTGGAGGCATGGCTACTGCCACTATGCCACATGCCGCGCGACGGGGAATCACAGCGCAGCAGCACAAAGACACGCGCACGCCTGCCCGATAGATATACGCATCCTAATCTTCCTCCGGCGTCGAGAGCGCAAGAACAAGACGGCCGCGACTCCGGCCACCGGGCAACGGCGACATCGTCGCTTTCCGGTAAGTCCTCTCCTAACCGCTTCTTCATTCATTCTTCTCCCATTTCCCAACGCACCGTCGCGCCGGCCGTGTCCTGATCTATTTTTTTGTCCTGCAGGGTCGACACCCGCCGCCTGTTCGACGAAATGCCTCCAGGGAAAAAGTTAGATGCGAGCGGCATTGATGCGCTGCCGGACGGCGTCACAGAGCACATCCTCGGCTTCCTGCCGACGGAGGACGCCGTGCGTACGTGCGTGCTCGCCCGGAGCTGGCGCCACCGCTGGAAGTCCGCCGCGGCGCTGCGCATCATCAGCACCAGCGGCGAGTTCTTGGCGCCTGTGGACAGGCTCCGGGAGTTCATGGACCACCTGCTTCCCGCCCGTGATGGTGCGCCGCTTGATTTGTGCGAGCTCAGGCTCGGTGACCTCAACACGCTGCTCACTGACCAAGCCGTGCTGTCCCGCGTGGACCACTGGTTTCGGCATGCTGTTGGGTGCAATGTTCAGGTTCTCAAGCTCCATATGGTCACTAACTCATTCCATGAGCTAGATGACCCGCCTCTGGTCTCCCTGCATCTTACAAGGCTAGAGCTCTTTGGTGTGGTGCTTCAAAACAGCTTTCTTAACTTCTCCGGATGTCCAAACCTGGAACGTCTCGAGTTTGAAAACTGTAATCTTGAATGGAACTCGACATCCCCGGTCTTGTTCCAGTCCCTAAAACATCTGCGCATCACTGAGTGCGGTCTCGCTTTGGGTGTAGATTTGGATTCCCGGGGTTGCATATCTGCACCGAATCTGGTTTCACTTGTGCTGGAAAAGTTTTTCGGGGACACTCCACTTTTCAAAAGCATGCCATCATTAATGGAAGCATCTGTCACATTAGATAATTGTGAAGACCGCTGCGAACTATGGCATGCAAACTATTGGGATTGTAATAGTGAATCTTGTGACACTTTTGCTAAGACTCCTGTTGGCAACAACAATAGTGTTCTTCTTGAAGGCTTATCAAAAGCTCAGAGTTTGTTGTTGATTTCTGAACCTACAGTGGTAAAACATCATCTGTTATATATTTGTCATCCCAATAATTTCCTACTCTTTTTTTTTTTTTTGCATCCATTGCCAACGTCTAAGTTTATTATAAGTAAATCAGTATGCACACTGAGGATTATTTCATCTTTGTCCTTTGCATTTTGTCCAGTACATTTTCAAAAGGGATATGAGACGGTGCCCTATGTTCAACAACTTAAAAAAGTTGTGGCTCGATGACTGTTGGTGTGCACCTGATGACTTCAAAATGCTAGCTTGTATTCTTGAGCATTCACCAATTCTAGAGAAGCTAACTCTTCAACTTTTTTCTCAGGTACGTGTTGTCCCAGTGAGCTCTTGCTATCCTGTTGAATTATACATTATCTATTGATCTCAGTTAAGCACTTCTGTTTGCTATAGGGGCCTAACCATAAAATGGAACTGGAAGGAAGCATCAGTCCGATTGGGAGGTCACCTGTGATTTCTGAATATCTGAAGACTGTCGAAGTGAAATGTGAAGTGGTTGATGAGAGAATTCTCAAAGTTCTAAGGTTCCTCCGTGTGTTTAACATATGTAAGTGGCTCTGCTTCTCTCTTCGTGCTTCTATGTTTTTTGTAGTTGCTATAAACTTCATTTCCATGATAGCAAGCGAGCAGCATTGAAAGTGCAACTCCTTAGTCTGTGTTCTATCCCTTTTCCTTTAATCCACATTAGATACAATCCGTAGCATGCCATTACTGACTGAACTGGCCATCATATTCATGATTCTAGCTAATTCCACAATTTGAGTACATGTGAACATTAGTATGTTATATACTTCCTATAGCTTTGTTGTTCGATCCTTTCTTTGTTTTCAGATAAATCTATACTTGACTCATGTAGTTGTATATCTCCATATGGCAGTTTCAATATTATGTTTCACCATTTTATTTTAGTTTCATTTTCTTTGCAGTTGCTTCTGACACTTTGATACCTGAAATTGCTCTCAGACGTACTGAAACCTTTATTTCGCAGAAGCAAAGTATTGGAACCTCTAGTCATAGTGCCACAACAAAAACAAATTACTGAAACTTTTAGTCACTGAACCACTCATGTGCAGTCATATTTTGACCCTTTTTATGTCTGCCGTTTGCACCATTTTGAAAATAAATCTGTGTTGTCATCTCCATGTCCTTGTTTTGCTCTATCTGTGTTGCTAAATCTGTGTTGCTGACTCATTGCCAATAATATGCCCAAAAAAATACTCATTGCGAAGAATTGAACAAAAAAACCTACAAATGAATGGTTGTTTCCAACGTTCAGATTTCAAAATCTGAGGTGTTTTATCGCTAGCGAAGCCCAACTTCCTTGGGGCTAAAGGCTTTCTTTATGTTGTTGTTGTATTGTTCAAAAACATTAGTGGCTCTGTATTGTTGTGAGGGCAGATTAGCTTGATCTACTTTCCTAGTTGTTGAAATCCATTCCAGCAGATCAAGTTCCTATTGAGAAAAGCTAGACATGCTGTCAGCTCTATAGATAACATTCAAGCCTAACTGAATGTGTATTTACACTTTTTACAGGTTTCAAGAATGAGTAGATGTGATCTTTTTTTACATTATCAACATCTTGTTGCAGGTAACATGCACGATGCTAGACACTTAAATCAAATAGTTCTGGATGTGTAACTTGTTAGTTTGTAATGGTCACAATTACTGAATTGGGTTGTAGTTCTGAACTGTAAAGGAATGTCTAACGCATGCCCATGTTGGCTGAAACAGCCTTTTGCTATTTAAATACATCTCAGTGGCCTATGAATTGCTTCCCCGTACATTCTGCTCATTATGCTTGCACTTACCTGACCTCTCAGAGAGCTGTAGAAACATGTTCACGATTTTTACTTGACATTCCTTATTTCCCCTGTTTTTGCTCCCTTGCCCATTAGTGGCCTTGAATGTGCACAAATATCTTTGAATGATCTCTCTCTCTCTCTCTCTTTTTCTAAGAGCTCAAATTCTGATACGTTCAGGGAACATGTGTCCTCTGTATTCGTCTCAAAACTTATTTAGCTAGGCGTTTTCTTGTGGAAAGTAGATAAGATTGTTTCATATCATGTCTAGAAAACTGTGTTATCGTACAACTAACCAGTGTTTCAGTTCATCAAATTAGTTTGAACATCAGTCAGATTAAGCTGAATGTTGGCAAAGGGAATTTCCTATTCGCGGAAGTGTGTTCCAGCATTTTGAGTTTCACCACCTAATAATTTAATTTTATGTTTATGTGTATAACAACAGACTAATTTTTGTCATTCTGTTTCATGCAGGCTGTAGTTTCCGGTAGGAAACTCAAAGCTTGAATTCACCGTGACAATGTTCCAGCCATAGGAACGTATGGTGTCATGTTAATTTGACCCTAGTTGGAACTTTAACTCCTCTGCACTACCCATCCCATGAGGATTTGTTGGCGGACTGGACCAACTAACTTCTGTGCATTTATGCTTTAATTAGTGTGTACATATCTGTTTTGAGTCATGGTTGCTTTGGGACATGGCCTGTTTTGTTTCTGCATCGAGTTCAGTCGATCCAGTTATCTGATATTATTACGTGCCAAGGTTGTATTGTAAAGGACATCAGGTAGCAAACTAAGATAAGTCATCCAACGCAGGTGTACATAAGACGAACCATTAACAAATTCACCTGCACGCCTTGAATGATTCTCTTTCCGTTTGTTTGTTTGCTGAACAGAGAATCCCTTAATTTACCTGATTCTCTATCAAATTTGAGGGAATCGACAAGGGGGGGCACTAATTAAAATTTGGAAGCAGACGTCGAACTAATTAAGCGTAGTAACTGTACTGCTTCTCATCGGTAGTGACAACTACCAGATCAGTGAGCCTCTCCAAAAGCACATCGAAGTCGTCCTGCGTCTTGACGAGGCTGACCCTCGTGTACCGGGAGCTGTCCTCGCTTTCGATGCCGGGCTGCGTGATGATGCCAGCCTTGAGCAGCGCCTCGTAGCAGTCATGGTGTTTCTCGCACTTGACCCAGGCGAAAGCGGGTGCTGGCTCCCTGACCCGTTTGAAGTAGGTGCAGTACTGCGGCGGGATCTTCTCCACCGAGACGACGCCACGGCCCCGCGCCAGGACGGCGTCGAGCCTGCGCCATCTAGCCGTCATCACGCCGTTGGCGAAGGCGAAGATGTCGTCGTCGCCATGGATGTTGGCGAGGATGACCTTGATGATGCGCAGCATCCGGAGCTGGGTGTCCCGGGAGTCGCCCAAGCTGCTCTCCTCCAGGTAAGCCTTGACCTTGGCGGCCACCGCGGCGTCCCGGATGAGCGCCCAGCCGAAGCGGCTGCCGGCGTGGCCGGAGAGCTTGGACGCGGAGAAGAGCATGACGTCCTCGTCGGCCGGCGCCGGGATGGGGGTGAAGTGAGGCCAGTAGAAGGCGTGGTCAGCGATCACGCTGCCGCCGTGGAGGACGGGCTTGCGGAGGAGAAAGTCCGGGTTGTTGGGCGACGTCACGAACTCGACGAAGCTCGTGGTGTCGTTGCTTCGCCGTTTGGCCGTGGTTCCCGCCCATTTGTACTCTCGCCCGTTGAACATCATGGTCTGTGTTCTGTACGCCTGCGCACCAATACTTTTTGTTCAGTTACGGCAGTTAGCAGTACATGATGGTTCAGATCAGCGAAAAATTAATTAAGAAATTAAAGAGACCAGTTTTGGCTGACCGGGTAATACGGCGCGGTGGCGACCACGCTGACCGGTGTTGTGGCAGTTGTGCTGGCGGTATCCCTTGACGAGAGGGCGTGCACCAGCGCGTTGACGAGCCTCAAGGACCCCGTGCCGAAGACGACGTGCTTGTCGTCGACGATGGCGTTCCCGACGGCCTTGTGCAGCATCCGGATGTGCTTCTCGAGCTCTACGGACTGGTACCCGTCGTCGTCCGTCGCGAAGTAGCTCATCCGGTGCCACCCGGCGACCACCACAGCACTGTCAGCCGCGTGCCGCATCCAGTACGGCTCCATGAACATCGGGTCCGCGCTGCACATCATATTGATCATGTTATGAATAGTATTTATATTATAATATAGTCTCAAAGGGGCTATACGTGAGGACACATGAGAGAGTCCTAACAGGATAACAGTACAATATGAAATAGGAAAATCACTTTAGTACTATACACTCTTAATAGAACACTATACCCTTAACAACAACCCCCCCCCCCCCCCCCTCCCTCCTCTTTTCTCAAATGCAAGGTAGATGCAATAGCATTGCGCTTGAAAGAGCACTAAATACTAAACTTATTACATCCAAAATTCTAACTCTATGAGCCATCGTAAAGTGGAGCTTTGATAATCCATCGAATCAAACCAAAGATGATGCCAAAAGAATCTCCTTGATCCATAAGCCGCAACAAAACAATGTAGACCAACAATGTGCCTTTGATCAAATAGCCAAGTCGACAAATAAAATCGACAGAAATGCTATAAAAATATAAGACAAAGAGAATAGGCAAAAGCTAATCGACAAGGAATTTGTAGACTCACACAATGTAGTGAATAAAAGAGCAAAAGACTTAGATGTAGACGTAGCAGACAATAATGATCTCCCAAAACACTGAGCATTAAGGTGCCAAAGGCCAATAATATGCACGAGCAACAGGCGGTGGTCTAGAAGGAATGGTAGATGGAAGAATAGCCAAACCAACAGAACTCGACAAGGTAGAAGTCAGAGCCACATAGCCAGCAGAGGCGGGAGGAGTAAGTCGACGTAATAGCATCAACATCTCTCTCAGAACCATCAACACTCTTGTGAGAACCTCCAGCACTGTCACCACTAGCACCCTAGGAAGAAGGACGAGACTAAGTCTTTTGTTCCTTCTTCTTCTTGTAACAACGCGCTTCCACATGTCCGTCCCGTTCACTCCCCGTAGAAGGTGCCATAGAGGAAGACACCATAGAAGGAGCAGTGGATGGAGAATGTGAAGAACGAGTAGCCAAAACTGAAGAGTGTTGCACCAGGCTGGCTTACGAAGGCGAGTATCCTCATACAAACCTCTACAGGAGCATCCACCAGAGAGACACAAGGGTGACGAGCAAGTAGTTGTAGTTGAGCACGGAGTGGCTCGAACTCATCACGAAGACGAGTCAAGAAGTTGTAGGTATGTCGTAACTCAAGTGCCTTCTTGACTCTGACAAGAAGCACAAGTGGCCGAGATATAATTGAGGACCAAGAGTGTCAAGCTGACACCAAATAGCAGATAACTGAGCATATAAGTCCTCCAGTGTACCATCACCCTGAGAAATCAACTGCTATTGACGAATAGCAGCAAGATAGGTAGACTGTCCATAAGGCTCACAGTGTTGACAAAAAAAGTTCACATCTGATGATCTGATGTGCATACTCACAATGAATAATGTCAGAAAATTGCTCCTCCATACTAGTAACGAGAATAGAAGCAACACGAGCATCCTCCTCGATCCATGTCCTGCTGAGACTCAAAAAATACCACACTATCCTCATGATCAGCAAGTAGCTAGCTTGTCAAGCCCTTTCTTTTCCTCATCAGTAGCGTTCTCTGAAAGTGTAAAGGTCGCGTGTGGAAGCAATAGGACAAGACGGACAACAAAGCTCGCCAATTAAGAACTCCCAAAGACGCAGACCACGCATGTGAATACCTATGTGAGAAACCCAATCACGATAATTAATGCCATTGAAAAGCACCAGACATCGGAGAACTGGAACACCACCACCGGATGAAGGAGTAAGAGACATCTTCCTGTTGTAATTTCCTTGTCGCTCAATCACAAAAAAAATAAAAAACAATTGCTGAATACTTTACCGAATAAAATAAAGAAGCAACAAAGTAGTGGCTCAAAGGCAACACGGACCAGTCTGAAAGAGCCAATCAGATGTAAAACCAATCAACAGCGAACGAATAAATCAGCCTGGACCTGGGAGCTGAGCGGATCAACCAAGCCTTGAAGATGAGCCAATCAGTAAAGCCAAAGCTTGCTGGAAAGCTGAGCCGAGCCACGAGCCAAAGAAAACCAAGCCGCGAGCTTATCAAGAGAGAGCCGAGCCGAAGATGAGCCGACAGGAGGAGCCGAGCCGCGAGCTGACAGGAGGAGCCGAGCCGCGAGCTGACAGGAGGAGCCAAGCCGCAAGACGAAAGGAGGAGCTGAGCAGTGAGCCAACACACGAGCGGAGCCCCAAACGAGAAACCGAGCCGGTAACGAAGCCGAGGAGAAGCCGGCTCAAAATCAGATCAATCTCTCCCCGACGGGAAATCGATTCCCGGCGGCGGCGCTAATCCACGGCGGCGGCGATGTCCTTCAAGAGCGCGGCGGAAGATGGCGACCCCGACGATTGGCGGCGGCAGTTGAAGGCAAATCCGGAACTCGGAGGCCGAGGAAGACCGCAATTTCTTGATTCCGACGACGAAGGCCGCGACGAGCGGCACGAGTTGACCAAGCACGAAACCAAAAAATTAAGGGACGAATGGAAAGCGCAAGCACACACGCTAGTACCTCTCGGCGTCGGCAGTGCAGTTTTGCGTCCGGCGCGAGCAGTCCGGACCAACGAAGCAGCGGTTGCACTCGCACCCGGGCCGCCCGTCCTCGCCGGGGGCGCCATCCAGATACACGCGCCCGTGGACGGAGCAGTCCGTGGCGGCCACCGCCTCGGCCTCCATGGCGGCCCGCAGCGCCCAGCTCAGCCGATGGCCGTCGCCACCATCGTCTCCGAGACGGGACCGGCAGCAACGATGAGTAGAGGAGGACGAGGCCGGCAGGACGCCAGCTCCCTGATGACTCCATTGCTTGCGTGTCAAGCTAGCAGTGTGCTCCTCTTCAAGCTAAGAGAGGCTCAGCAGCTCTTAACTCAGGATATGGTAATTGCGATGCATCAACTTCCTTTTTTAATTTCTTGGACAAGACGAGGCGCGAATAAACTACTCTTGTGTTTTCTGTCTTTTCTGTGTGATTTCCGTTCGACAAACATTAGTTGTAACTTGTACGGGAAGAACACAACGAGGCGCAAATAAACTACTCCTACTAGTTTTCTGCTCTAGCAGCCTGCTAACCAAAGTTTTCTGCAATAAAGTTGCATCCTCAGCGAGTGCCACACTTTATTTTATTAGCCCTCTTTTATTACCCTTTTTGATCGAAATCCTTTTTTTTTTTTTGGAATGGAAAAAACTTCCATTAAACCTTAGGGGCCACAGACTCGCGAGCCACCATCAGACGGATCCACAATAGGGATACTAGGATCAGATTTTTTTTTTTTTTTTTTTTTTTTTTTAGCACTACTAGGATCAGCATCTGCCGGGCACAAACCGCCCCTAAGGTCAGCATGCTTCGATTCAGCATCGCTCCAGGAAGGCGCCCTGTTCTCCTCATGAAACGTGATACATTCAGTTGTGATATATACTGTGTTTCCAAGGTTGTAGCAAAAATACTGGAGGAGAATTTTAAAGCGCTATTTGATCTGTCGTCCAAAGCCAGCTTACGTTCCCACAAGCTTTTCTTAGACCAGCAAAACTCTGAAGTTGGGACCGACTGATAATTCTTCAGTTTCTTCTCGCCTCAGGTGATCGAGCTCTGTTTGTTAACGTCGACAAGCCTGTCACCGTTGCCAACCAGCCCAGTTCTCTAAGCCTTCTCACTACATCCTGATCTGCAAAATAAAATTCCTTCCTTATAAGAAGGTTAGAGTTTTCTGTTGATTTATCAAACAGCAATGGTTCAACTTAATCTATATATTACCCTATTAATTCCCCTGCATTTCTTTTGTCACATTGTTAATTGCACAACAAAGTGGATTAAGAAAAGTGAAAAATACTAGATAACAGAAAAAGAGGAGATGGAAAGGCTCATGGGCGTCTTCAAAATTGGTTTGGCGTCGACCAACCTACCTCGCATCATACCCGCCTCCGCGTCTTCTTCGTCATGCCTGACCATCTCTCTAACCCCCCTGGTCATCGGCACCTCCCGGCGTCACGACTTCCCACCATGTTGTCGCCTCCCTTCCACCACCAGCTGGTGGTGGCATCCCATTCCTTTGCCATTGCTGCCTCCTCCTCGCCCAATGCTAAGTGTACACAACGCTTGCCGCCTAGATTACACCTTCAGAGACGTTTAGGTTTCCTTACCGACAAAATCCACTTCCATTCTTCTTCTTTCTTCTTTTTAGAGAGTTGTGGTGTGGTCCGTGGTGTTGAGCTGCTACATCTCGTCATCCTTGTTCCTTGGCGTGCACTGAGAGGGTGAGTAGTATCTCCAAACCCTTGTCGTCGTGAAGCCTGCACGAGGGGTGGCAATAAGGTTTCTAGAAAGTAAATGCGCAACCGCTCAAAGCAGTTCCACTACATCTTGCACTGCCTCATTGATGAACGGCTATATCTACACTGATGATCTGCTTCGTCTATATTTTGTGCTAATTCAAGCACTGACAAACCCATCACGAGTCAAAGCCTCAAAATTCCATTAATGAGTTCAAGCTCAGTTGCAATGATATGTTCAGTACACAAGTGTGTTGTGCCTTGTTTTTGAACAGTAATTTATCTAGTTGCATTAAGTACACAAGTAAACTGGTATTGGTGTATCTTAACTAGCAAACTATTATCAAACAAGGTACATGATTTTGTACGAAGCCTCATTGAAAGGAAGTAGGACCACTCTCTCGCCCGACTATTTCGGACTACTTTACTTGATTGGAAAGGAAAGGAACATTGTTGACCAGATCAAGGAGGCGAAAGCTGACTTGATCGAGCGGAACCCACTGTTTTTTAGTATCGTTAGAATTTCTATCAATAATATGACCAATTTATTTTGTCATTCTATTTTATACATGTATTCCTTTTATTCCTATAAGCATTTCTAGGTTTGGTCAAAGTTAATCATTATCAACTTTGACTATCAATATCTATAAAAAATAAAATATTTTAAAAATAAAAATAAAGGCACATATTGTCATAGATGTAGTTTCATGATGAATCAAAAAACATCATTTATATTTAGTCATATATTATTATTATTATTATTATTATTATTATTATTTGTTATTCATAGTCAAAATTGAAAAAAAATGACATTGACCAAAAGCATAAATGCTTATATATATTCTGGTAAGGCGAGGATAGTTGTTTGTTATCAGATGTGTCAAAAATTATGACCTTTCATTGGTCTTTTGCCTATCCAAATTAAGGATAGCATAGGTATAGTCGGTTGCGACAATCTTGCCATTCATAAGTAATGGGTACTGTGCCTTAGAAAAATGAGCTCAGGAGTTCGACATCCTCCTAATTTTTCATTAAGAAAAAGAAGCCCGCAGAAACTTACTGGGCTGGGCCTCACCGGCGCACACATAGGTGGCAGCCTAGAAGCCACAACCCATGTCACATGGACTCACTGAGCAGGAAAATGACCAGCCTTGCCTTGGTGGTGCGACTGGCGGGGATCGAACCCTGAGAAACTTCGTGGGAGACCAACTGAGTCGCCTCGCTCCTCTTCGCATAGCGGTATGCTTTGAATCAATGTTAGAGAGGCAAAGGTACCTGTTGCCATCACAAACCATTTTTGACACCTTAGCTATATAGTAGATGATACACTCAGAGGCAGACCCACCAATATGGCGAGGTATGGCGGCCGCCATACCTAATGCCAGCGTTGAAACCCCCTTCCCCTCCATCCTAGCACTGCTTCGATCGATTTTGACGTCATGGATTCAGAGTAGAGCGTCCCTCCGTTGCAGCTGCCAGCGAAAGAGAGAACAGAGGGGCAGCTTTGCTTCAAATTTCACCATTTCTTTCCTCATTCAAAAATTCAAAAGGCGTTCTTAACGAGCTCCAATTCTCATGCTGATTTGAGGAACCATAGAACAGATAGTATCCATTTTGATTGGAAACATTTAGAAAGCTGTTGTAAAGATTAAACAAGATATATTCAAAGTTGGCTATGTGGTTAACTTGCTTGATTTTTTAAAAGCTAAAAAAATGCCAAAAAATCATCAAAATTGAGGTTGTACATTCTAGTTATATATTTATAGAATTATTGTCTACTACATGTTTTATGTTGAAAGATTGAGTTACATAACAAGGTACAACTTCCAAACAAATTGATTAATTTCTGAAGAAAAAAAATTTCGATCCAAGATTATATTCAAGATTCATGCCCTGTGTTGGCGGGCAAAAAAATTTCGTCTTGTGACTTCGCCATACCTAAAATTTGTCGCGGGTCCGCCACTGGATACACTTGAATAGTATACATTGCGATTTGTTGGACGGACAAGCTGGAGCAATCAGTACTTCAGGCTTGTGTTAGAGCCTACTTTTTCTTTTTTTACGAGGGTGTTAATTAAGCATCAATCAAATAGGATAAATATTTCGCAAAAAATAAATCAAGTAGGATAAATGTTGGGATGAATGGGCAGTAAAGATGCTTGCTTGTAAGCTACCTGGCTTCGAAACAGGATTCGCGAGGCCGAGGAGGACCTCGGGATAATGCATGCCTTCTCACTTTCTCAGCAGCTGTTCCTTTGCTTTGCTATTGACACACGCAAGACGCAACACGGCTCCGTGCGCTGCTGACCGGCTGAGACAGGACGACGTCGATGGGCCTTCTGTCAAGCGACGGCGTGACCACGTGTGGCGCATGCAGACACTGAAGTGAAGCTGGAGGCATGGCTACTGCCACTATATGCCACATGCCGCGCGACGGGGAATCACAGCACAGCCGCGCAAAGACACGCCCGATAGAGAGCGCAAGAACGCGGGCGGCCGGACAGCGGCCTCGACTCCGGCGACCGGACAGCGGCCTCATCCTCGCTTTCCGGCAGGTTATCTCCTGACCGCCTCTTTCTTCTTTCTTCTCCCCTTTCCCGACCCACCGTCGCGCCGGCAGAGTCCTGATCTGTTTTTTTTTTTTTTTTGTCGCGCAGGGTGGACGCCCGCCGTCTGTTCGACGAAATGCCTCGAGGGGCAAAACAAGAGGCGAGCGGCATCGACGAGTTGCCGGACGGCGTCCTAGAGCACATCGTCGGCTTCCTGCCGGCGGAGGAGGCCGTGCGTTCGTGCGTGCTCGCCCGGAGCTGGCGCCACCGCTGGAAGTCCGCCGCGGCCCTGCGCATCATCAGCACCGGCAGCGAGTTCTTGGCGCCTGTGGACAGGCTCCGGGAGTTCATGGACCACCTGCTTCCCGCCCGTGATGGCGCGCCGCTTGATTTGTGCGAGCTCA
Organism: Eragrostis curvula; assembly: GCA_007726485.1. Classification (NCBI taxonomy): domain Eukaryota; kingdom Viridiplantae; phylum Streptophyta; class Magnoliopsida; order Poales; family Poaceae; genus Eragrostis; species Eragrostis curvula. Next base: position 40,944,715 of record CM017440.1, read on the forward strand.
GGCTCGGTGACCTCAACACGCTGCTCACTGACGAAGCCGTGCTGTCCCGCGTGGACCATTGGTTTCGGCATGCTGTTGGGTGCAATGTTCAAGTTCTCAAGCTCCATATGGTCACTAACTCATTCCATGAGCTAGATGACCCGCCTCTGGTCTCCCTGCACCTTACAAGGCTAGAGCTATTTGGTGTGGTGCTTCAAAACAGCTTTCTTAACTTCTCCGGATGTCCGAACCTGGAACATCTCGAGTTTGAAAACTGTAATCTTGAATGGGGGTCAACATCCCCGGTCTTGTTCCAGTCCCTAAAACATCTGCGCATCACTGATTGCGGTCTCGCTTTGGGCGTAGATTTGGATTCCCGGGGTTGCATTTCTGCACCGAATCTGGTTTCACTTGTTCTGGAAAAGTTTTTCGGGGACACTCCACTTTTCAAAAGCATGCCATCATTAATGGAAGCATCTGTCACATTAGATAATTGTGAAGACCGCTGCGAACTATGGCATGCAAACTATTGGGATTGTAATAGTGAATCTTGTGACACTTCTGCTAAGACTCCTGGTGGCAACAACTATAGTGTTCTTCTTGAAGGCTTATCAAAAGCTAAGAGTTTGTTGTTGATTTCTGAACCTACAGTGGTAAAACATCATCTGTTATATACCTGTCATCCCAATAATTTCCCCTTCATTTTATTTATTGTTGTTGAATATTAGATGTCATCTAGACAGGCTCTACTCTTTTTTTTTTTTGCATTAATTGCCAACATCTAAGTTTATTATAAGTAAATCAGCATGCACACTGAGGATTATTTCATCTTTGTCCTTTGCATTTTGTTCAGTACATTTTCAAAAGGGATATGAGACAATGCCCTATGTTCAGCAACTTAAGAAAGTTGTGGCTCAATGACTGTTGGTGTGTACCTGATGACTTCAAAATGCTAGCTTGTATTCTTGAGCATTCACCAATTCTAGAGAAGCTAACTCTTCAACTTTTTTCTGAGGTACGTGTTTTCCTAGTGAGCTCCTGCTAGCCTGTAGAATTATACATTATCTATTGATCTCAATTAAACACTTCTGTTTGCTACAGGGGCCTAACCATAAAATGGAACTGGAAGGATGCATCAGTTCGATTGGGAGATCACCTGTCATTTCTGAATATCTGAAGATGGTGGAAGTGAAGTGTGAAGTGGTTGATGCAAGAATTCTCAAAGTTCTAAATTTCCTCCGTGTATTTAACATATGTAAGTGGGTCTGCTTCTCTCTTCGTGCTCCCTTGTTTTTTATAGTTGATATAAAGTTCATTTGCATGATAGCAACAAGCAGCATTGAAAGTGCAATTCCTTAGTCTGTGTTCTATAACTTTTCCTTTAATGCAATTAGATACAATCTGTTTCATGCCATTGCAGATTGAACTGGCCATCATGTTCTTGATACTAGCTAATTCCACACATTTGAGTAGCTGACAAAATATTATTATTGCTTCATACATGTGCTTATGTTGCACAAACTCACTCATACATGTGAATAATAGTATGTTATATACTTTATGTAGTTTTGTCGTTCAATCCTTTCTTTGTTTTCATGTAGTTGTGTCTCTCCATATGTCAGTTTAAATATTAAGTTTCACCATTTTGTTTTAGTTTCATTTTCTTTGCAGTTCCTTCTGACACTTTGATACCTGAACTTGCTCTCAGACGTATTGAAACCTTTATTTCTCAAAAGCAAAGTATTGGAACCTTTAGTCACAATGCAACACCAAAAACAAAATATTGAAACATTTAGTCACAGTACCACTCATGTTCAGTCATAATTTGACCCTTTTTATGTCTGCCGTTTGCACCATTTTGAAATAAACCTGTGTTGTCATCTCCATGTCCTTGTTTTGCTCTATGCTGAGTTGCTGACTCATTGCCAAAATAATATGCCCCAAAAAAAAGACTCATTGCCAAGAATTGAACATAAAATCAACAAATGAATGCTTGTTTCCAATGTTCAGATTTCAATATCTGAGGTGTTTTATATCTAGCGTACCCCAACTTCCTTGGGACTAAAGGCTTTCTGTTTTTTGTTGTTGTAGTATTCAAAAACATTGGTGGCTCTGTATTGTTGTGAGGGCTGATTAGCTTGATCTACTTTTTACAAGTAGAAATGGTTGTAGTATATCATATCTACATAAGTATGTTTGAAATTTATTTATTCATATTAATTTTGCTGAAACATCTAACCGTGCATAGATAGAAGATTTGGTGTAATCTCTTTGGTGAAGATAGGTTTGTAACCATATTTTGTAAACCGTAACTTGATGTACAAACCATGCTGGCAGCTGTTGCTAGATATATAAACAAAGGTGCTGCCCAGGTAGGGTTCAACGCTTACGAAATATTTTCACAAAATTTACTGAACATGTCAATGAGATTTGGTGAACGTTTCCTATTTGTTGATATCTATTCCAGCAGATCAAGTTTCCTATTGAGAAAAACTAGGAATGATGTCAGCTCTATAGATAACATTCAAGCCTAACTGCATGTGTATTTACACTTTTTACAGGTTTCAAGTATGAGTAGATGTGATCTATTGTTACATTGTCTACATCTTGTTGCAGGTAACATGCACGATGCTATACACTTAAATCAAATAGTTCTGAATGTGTAACTTGTTAGTTTGCAATGGTCACAATTACTGAATTGCGGGTTATAGTTCTGAATGTGTAACACATGACCAAGTTGGCTGAATCAGCCTTTTGCTATTTAAATACATCTCAGTAACCTATGACTTGTTTCCCAACACATTCTGCTCATTATGCTTGCACTTACCTCTCAGAGAGCTGAAGGAACATGTTCACGATTTTTACTTGACATTTCTTATTTGCCCTGTTTTTGCTCCCTTGCCCATTAGCAGGCCTTGAATGTGCGTAAAAATCTTTGAATGATCTCTCTTTTCTTTTTCTAGGAGCTCAAATTCTAATATGCTCAGGGAACATGTGTCCACTGTAATTGTCTCAAAATTTTGTTTTAGCTAGGCGTTTTCTTGTGGAAAGTAGAAAAGATTGTTTCATATCATGTCTAGAAAACTGTGTTATCATACAACTAACCAGTGTTTTGGTTCATCGTCAAATTAGTTTGAACATTTCTGTCAGATTAAGCTGAATGTTCGCAAAGGGAATTTTCTATTTGCAGAAGTGTGTTCCAGCATTTTGAGTTTCACCAGCTAATAATTTAATTTTCTGCTTATGTATATAACAACAGACTAACTTTTGTCATTCTGCTTCATGCAGGCTGTAGTTTCCGGTAGGAACTTCGAAGCTTGAATTCACCGTGACAATGTTCCAGTCATAGGAACCTATGGTGTCATGTTAATTTGACCCTACCTACCTGAACCTTGAATGATGTCATGTTAACTCCTCTGCACTACTATCCCATGAGGATTTGTTGGACGACCTGGACCAACTAACTTCTGTGAATTTATGCTTTAATTAGTGTACATATCTGTTTTGAGTCATGGTTGCTTTGGGACATGGCCTGTTTTGTTTCTGCATCGAGTTAAGTCCAGTTATCATATATACGTGCCAAAGGTTGTAAAGGACATCAGGTACCAAGACTGGAAGAATGGAGAAATGGTAATGTGCCGTGTAGAAACTAAGATTAGTCGTTCAACGCCAAGTGACATAGCTCCTATGAATGTGGTACCACGCGCAACGTTATGGAAATGTGTCCAAAGATCCCAGAACGAGGTTGGTACTGTGACTGCGCTATTGTTCACCTCGCCGCTCCAAGGAACTAATTAACCAATTCATCGATCGGCTCCCTTGTCTGATTAATGCAGTTCCCGATTGTGTGCCCCTCTGCTGTTATCTTCTGCATGCTGGCATAGCCACTGATGCGTTGTTACTACCAATTCCAGTGTTTGACACCATACACGACACACAACTGCGGCGGCTTGGGGATCAATAATCTTCAACATATTACACAGGTTAAGCAGAATGTTAATCAATTGAATTTCCTAATAACGACAGGTTTTAATTTTCTATAGAGCTTGGGGAATTTTTTTTTTTTTTTGATTTTGAGGAATATACTCTCCTTTACAACATGTTTTGTATATGAGTGTTGGCAATGTGATGCAAGCTCCCTTCAGTTCATAAGTTGTTGTGTATACTTTAGATATCTATAGTTGGATTTGGAACATAATTCTTTGCACTACAGATTCAACTTGGAACATAAGTTGCTGTGTAATTTAGAATCAGTGTTGCTTACTTCACAAAAGAAAAGACAAGAAGAATCAGTGTTTTTGGTAATGTGTGCATGTTCTCTTGTATTGTAATCTTTTCAGTTTGCTCTCTTATTACTTTTCAAGATAAAAGCCGAAGATTGGAAATAAAAAATGAGACATGCCGCATATTTTTCTTTATCGATTGTGCTGATCATATTTTTTTATCCATTATTACAAGAGGTTATTCAGAAGCAAGGTATTAAAACCATGTCGAAGATCTTTTCTTATTGAATAGGAACCTATATAGAATCCTACAATATTCTAGGGGCACCAAAAGTTTAAATATTAAAAACCAAAAAGGATAACTTCATTACGTAGCTACAATTTGATGTTCTAGGCTTATTAGTTCATACATCTTCCATCCAATGTAAGAATATGTATGCTTAGTAGCAAAAAGTAAAATTATTTTCCTTTGATCAAACCAATAAATCTTTATATTTAAATAAAGGGAGTAGAGTACTGCTATTCGGGCAATAGCTCTTGTTGTTTACTCGGTTACCACTGCAGTGAGGAAGTTCCACACAGACGAAAAGAATCAGATGACAGAAATGATGCATTGGGGGGGGGGGGGGGGGGGGGGGGGGGGGGGTTGCTGCCCCGTCCTCGTCTTGTGTCCCAAGTGATTGTCTTGTACCGTTGCTTCATTCATATTTTACAATGTTACGAACTTACGATCATCTCAAATTTCAAAGGTACCTTTGAAGTTTGAACGCTTTGCATGATTTAGAGAACTGAATATCTGAAACATCAACCATGTTTGATTAGTATCCTTTAGCAAGTTTAGGAAAATTTTGAGAGAGGCAAACCATCTTAAAAATGCAAAGACGAACAGAAAAGTAACAAATACAGTACTACACAAGTTTGAAGACGCTGACAGCTGGACAAGGTCAATGACATGTGGGCCTTATAGGAAGAAAAAATGTCGGCAGCACCAATCGGAGGGCTTGCCCCATTGCCTTCAGAACGAATCCCCGTTCCCAGTTACCAAACAACGGATTAGATTCATCCCGCTTTATCATTTCCCCATCCCACCTCTCATTTGCATGAATCCAAACAACACCTTCCTCCTTCCTCCGGTTTGTCACCTCTCAGTTTCCAGACTCATGCCTCTGCTTTCAATCCTCGCAAGCTGAAGGTTCTACTAGCATCTTCCAATCCCGCGTCTGGCACCTCCTGCTCAGCCTCCACGCCGCCGGTTTGGGTCTGCATCACCGCGGGAACTGCTTGCGCGGAACAGCGAGCCCGGAGCCTCGCGTCGTCCGCTGTCCGCGTTCCTTGCCGCGCGGCCGCCGCTGTAGTCGCCGCCGGCGAGGTGAGGTGACCGACCGTAGAGGCCTCGGAGCTTGCTCTTTCCATTCATTACTGGTGTATCCCCTCACGGCTGCACATTCTGAGCGTTTGTTGCCCTGCAGCGGCTACGCCCGCGTCTTGTTCGACGGAATGCCTCTTCGGAAGAGGGGAAAAGAGGACGCAGGAGCGCCCGCTGAGGACGGCCACGGCGACCGCATCAGCGCGCTCCCAAACGCGCTCCTGCACCACGTGCTCTCATTCCTGCCAGCTGAGGAGGCTGTGCAAACGTGCGTGCTCGCGAGGAGGTGGCGCGATCTCTGGAAATCAGCTTCAGGCCTTCGCATTGGCTGCCTCTATGACAAAGATGATGATGACCCCGTGTCTGTGGATGATATCCGGGAGTTCGTGGACCATCTATTCCTCCTCCGTGGAAGCTCACCTCTCCAGACATGTGAGCTAAGAATCGGTAACTTCCGGGTTCATGATGGCGAGCGCCGTGTGAACCTCTGGTTCCGGCATGCTCTGGTGTGCAAAGTTCAGTTTCTCAAGCTATATATGTATGAAAATGATTACATTGATCCCTGGCTCTTGCTGGATGACCTGCCGCTCGTCTCCAAACACCTGAAGAGGCTAGAGCTTCATGGTGTACGGTGCCATACCAGTTTCCTTGACTTTTCCAGCTGTCCTGTGTTGGAGCATCTAGAATTAGAGTATTGTGATTTATCACCAGCCAAGAAAATCTCGTCTGAGTCCCTAAAAATTCTGAGAATCATCTATTCCTCTTTTGGTGGTGATTCCCGCACTCGAATTAATGTCCCGAATCTCGTTTCACTGCATTTAGATGACCTTTGGGGCAACACCCCCGTCCTTGAGAGCATGCCTTCGTTAGCAGATGCATTTATTAGAATAACCGAGCAATGTGACGACTTCTGCGATAAAGTATTGTCCTTGGATGCATATCGGGATTGTCACTGTGAGTGTTGTGACAATTCTGCAAGCACTAGCGATGGAGGTCACAATTGTGTGCTTCTAAAAGGTTTATCGGAAGCTAAGAATTTGGCGCTGATGTCTAAAGATGAAATGGTATGTGTACACTTTACTTCAGTTACATTATAACTTAATAGGTCATTTCTACTATTCTGTTGCATATTGCTATCAATAGTTGTCTCTCTAATTTTGTGCGCATTGCTACCAGTCTATGCTACATTGTACCTGTGAGGATTATCTCATCTTTCTGTCTCGCACTTGGTTCAGTTCATTTTCAAAAGGGATTTGAGATGGTGTCCAACATTTAGCAAGTTAAAGACCTTGTTGCTCAATGATTACTGGTGTGTCCCTGATGACCTATCTGCACTATCTTGTATTCTTGAGCACTCACCAGTCCTAGAGAAGCTCACTCTTCAACTCTTTTCTGAGGTACCCATTTCATAACTTGGCGACAGCTCCATTTTAGAACTATTACACTTCTGATTGATGTTTGAAGAATGCTTATTAAACACTTATAGGGGCCTAAACATAAATTAGAAATGAAAGGAAGCTTTGGTTCGACGGGACGATCTGCTGCATTTTCTGAACATCTTCAGATAGTCGAAGTCAAATGTGAAGGGGTTGATGAGAGGGTTCTCAAAGTTCTAAAGTTCCTGTGCAAGATTAACATACGTAAGCTAACATACCACTCCTCGTCCTTCTCTATTTCTGGCATTTGAGGTGACCTTCATTTATGTGAAGAAAGTAAGCTGTGTATGGTTGCAAGAAAATTTGGTAATGCTTTACCTAGGGTTCAACATTATACAGAAATAAAACCCTGCAATGTATGGACATTTTGCTGGCATGTAACATACATAGAGCTGTTAATAGAGTTATTTAGATTGAACCATTGCATTGACAAGAAGTCGATTGGCTGGCTTCTTCTGTGGTGTTTAATGCTGACTTCTGTTGAATAGTTTTTTTTTTTTTTTGAAAGGTTCTGTTGAATAGTTTGAAGTGGACACATATGACTCAGTTATATTTTTCTGATTATAGATTAGGGTCAAATAGCTGCATCTTATTTTTCAACGCAGAAAGGTTTCTTTTTTGCTTTGCGGCCTTTGTCTCTCACTCAAAGGCTCATTATGAACGATCGACGACATGCCCTACTTTACTTAATCAGCCTACAAAGAGTTCTTCAACTGCTAATTGCATGCATTTGATTAGCAAATGAATTATTATTGTTCCATACATTTTTCTGATTGTTCTTATACCTCATTAGCATGGGTTCTTTGTTCTAGCGAATCTTTGTAAAACTTGTGTGTAACTATTTTATTTTATTTTTACCATTTTCCCCTTTGCTCTGCCATTTTTTACGACAAACTTGACCTCACACTAAGAGGTGCAGAAACATGTAGTCTCACATATTCAGCATTCTGATTCGGCCTTTTCTTATTTCTGAAGCTAGAAAATAGCACCCTTCTTGATGTTTTCTGAAAGTTCAGACTTCCATACATTGTATTCTTTGCAAATGGTTGCTTAGCTCAGTTTGTTCCTTCTAGAAATCAAAATGGTTCATGTTTAATGTCTAGGAAACTGTTTATCAAACAATTAACTGATCTTTTGGTTTGTGTCAGTTTGTTCCTTCTAGAAATCAAAATGGTTCATGTTGTAATAATTTTCCTGTTCATGGATGCTTGTTCCTGTGTCTCAAATTTCCTTTTTCTTTCAATGATTGGATTCTGTGCCTTCCATGTTTACAGGTTTTAGTTTTTGATTGGAGGTGCAACCCAATTTGGGCCATCAAAAGATCTGCCGTCCCTGTATCAAGTGTTCAATGCCTGAGCTTATGGTGACAAAGTGGCCTGTTATTGTAGATGGATAATTGGGTTTCTAGTCATGTGAACATGTAAAATTGGCACCATCATCTACTGTTCGGGGAACATCGTGTCATGTTGTTTCCTTTGTACTATTGATTCATGATTGGAGAAAATACAATGTACTCTGATTGCATAATCGGTTCATTCCTCCTATTGTGCTATGATCAAGATACCACCGACTTCGTTTAGTCGAAAAGGAAAAGAGAAACAAGACATGTTGCATTGGCCAATGGACTTGCTAAATTATACATATCACATCAAAACTCCTGTTGCGCTCATCAGGTGTCATTGTTTTCACAGCCAATAAAATGGAAACAAATGCACCATGTGTACAAAAATAAAATCTTTCACAGTGAGGGAGGATCCAAGCGATTATCAATTTTATTTCAGGTGGGCGCTAAGACAAACCCCCCCCCCCCCCCCCCCCCCCCCCCCCCCCCCCCCCCCACCCCCCAACACACACACACACCCCGCTTTGATTACTAAAATGATGCTAGAAACTTTGTAGCTGGTAATATAGTTGTTTACAGGTACTAAAGATTCCAACCGCTTAATCAGTGTTTATCAGCAAGATATAAAGGTTGAGCGAGACTCACTTGTTAATCCATGGAAAGAGAATTGCAATAACTTCCAGCATTTACCAAGTGAAAAATTCAGAGAACGAGAATGGCAAAGGCAAACAAAGAGGGCATTATTAAATCGAAAAAAAAATAAACAAAGAGGACACGAACAGAGAACCAGTAGCAACTAGCAAGAGGGTGCCGCTGGAGACAATATGGGACCCACCTGTCCGTTTCCCGCGACCTCCACCTAAAATTTCGAGTGTTCGCGCGCCACACCAGAACTGAATCCCCTTCCTCCCGCCCGACCACCCCTGCCTCTGCCCCGCTCCGCTGGAAATCTGATTTGTCGGAGCTCGCGGTGGTTCTTCTCGAACCCGTACCTTGTTCCCCAGCTGCACGACCCCGGTTCGGATTCGCTTTGCCTCAAAGACTGCGTGCGCGGAGCCGCGGTCCTTGACGGGGCCCGGGACGGGAGGACGCCGCAGCAGCAGCTCTCCGCCGGTGAGGGGTGAGCTTTCCACTGGTCGAGGTCTCCTTCTTTCTTTCCCCGTACGCACCACTCCCTGCGCCTTCGTTCTCACCTCTCATGAAGGATCTTTTCCTGCAGGCTGAACGCTCACGCTTGGCGCTCGCGTTATGTTCGACGGAATGTCTGCCCAGAAGAGCGGGGAAGAGGACGAGGGAGCGCCTGCGGCTACTGGCGAGGAAGACCGTATTGGCGCGTTGCCAGACGGGATCCTGCACCAGGTGCTGTCTTTGGTGCCGGCGGAGGAGGCCGTGCGGACATGCGTGCTTGCCCAACGGTGGCGCCATCTCTGGAAGTCAGCCCCGGGCCTGCGCATTGGCTGCCTCCGCAAATGTGAACCCATGTCCGTGGCTGCGCTCCGGAGGTTTGTAGACCCTCTGTTCCTCCTCCGCGGAGCCTCGCCCCTTGACACATGCGAGCTCAGGATCGGTGACTTCTACGGCGATGTAGACCAAGTGAACCTCTGGTTCCGGCATGCTGTAGCATGCAAAGTTCGGGAGTTCACACTCCATGTTGACCTGAATAATAACTATAAGGACCCCTGGCTTTGGCTAGATGACCGGCCTCTTGTTTCCCAACACCTCACAAGGCTAAGGCTTCACTGTGTACAGTGTTGCAACAATTTTCTTGATTTCACGAGTTGTTCAGCCCTGGAACATCTGGAATTTGAGTACTGCCACTTTCCGTTGGTCACAAAAATCTCGTCTGAGTCCATAAAAAGTCTGAGCATCATCGACTGTGGTGTATATGATGATTCCCGCCTTAGAATATATGCCCCAAATCTGGTTTCATTGTACCTGGATGACTTTTGGGGTATGACTCCTATACTTGAGAACATGCCATCATTAGTGGAAGCATTTGTCCGAGTAACCGATGAATGTGCCGATTGTTGCCATAAATACAGTGATTATGGCCAGGATTGCAATTGTGAGTACTGTGAGAGTGGTAATATTGGCAATGGAAGTTTTGTGCTTCTAAAGGGATTATCAAAAGCAAGGAAATTGGTGTTGATCTCTGATCCTCAGATGGTATTTCTACACCTTACTCAGTACTACTGTAACTTAATACATTATTTCGTTATCTTTCCTGAGTTGTCTATTTCATTGTTGGACTGGTAGATGTTCCTTATGGATCAGACTTAACTTCTTGTATGCATTGCCACCAGCTTACACTTCCACTACGAGGATTATCTCATCTTTTTTGCTTTGCAACTTGTCCAGTTTATTTTCAGAAGGGATTTGAGATGGTGCCCTACCTTTAGCATGTTAAAGACTCTGTTGCTCAATGATTACTGGTGTGTGCCGGATGATCTCTCTGCCCTAGCTTGTATGCTTGAACACTCACCGGTTCTAGAGAAGCTAACCCTTCAGCTCTTTTCTAAGGTACACACTTTGTAAATTGTCAATTTGTCCATTTTAGCATTGTTATACATCTGATTGATACTGGAACTATGCTTTTGCATGTGTTAACTGCAGGGGCCTGATCATAAATTTGAAATGAGAGGAACCTTCAGTTCGAGGACATGGTCCTCTGCAATTTCGGAGCACCTTAAGATAGTTGAAATCAAGTGTAAAGCTATTGATGAGAGAGTTTTCAAAGTCTTGAAGTTCCTGTGCACATTTAACATAAGTAAGCTAACATGATCTCTCCTTTTGTTCTGTACTCCTGACATTTCCCTAACCTTCATTTGTGTTAAACAAAGTAACAAGTGAAATGTCTGTTGAAAAGCTTTTGAATGCTAGAATCTAGAATAGCAAGTTTTGATTATGAATAAATGAAAAATGAAAAATGAAAACTGTGTACCATATAAATGATTTGCTTGCAGCTATGTATGTATAGAGTTGCACCACATTGAATATATTTGTTGACTTTAGGAATAGTACCAATTGTTCAAACTCTTTTGAGTACCCATAGGTGTATTCTTTCTGATTATTCGTTTCTCATGCCTTCAATTACCATCTTATATCTATTAAAAATATTAGCATGGTATATATACATAGTAGTTGCATTCTTGGGTCCTCTTTATTTCTAGGGTATATGTGCACTACTCTGTATCACTATGTAATAGTTTGTCAGATTCCTTTCTTCTTTTTCCTTCTTTTATCTCAGTTTTCCTTTGCTCTACAATTGCATGACACTTTCCCAACGTAAGTGGTGTAGAAAAAGTTGTACTCATGCACGTTTTTTTATAGATAAAAACAAAGTTGTACTCATGCATGTTCCGTGTTCTGATTTATGCTCCCGTTGCGCATCAGTTGCCTTGCACCTGAACGGAATCCTTTAAATAGCTTACCTATTTTGAAAGTTCAAACTCTGATATGTTTTAAAAAAAATGAGTGCTCTGCATTATTATCAAAGTTTAATTTATTATATATTTTCCAATAACTTACCTATTTCAAAGCAGAAATGGTTTGAGTCACCATCTCTAGAGAACCAAGCACATCAACGTGTTGTCAGGCCAACTCAATATGTTGAGTGGATTGGCTCTTCCTGCACTCTAGATTTCCGTTAAATAATCATGTTATCCATTTCTGATTGTTCCTTCTCACTTTTGTACAGCTTTCAGCTGCTGACTAGAATTGCAGGAAGATTTAGATGTCAATGGATTTGATGTCTCTCATGTTAAGGAGGAGATCGATCTCCTCCTTGGCCAAGAAAGCACTCTGCGCAACAGAATCACCAGGCGCCATCCTCCATGCCTCAAGTTGTCAGTGCTTGAGTTTTATCTTGCCGCCTTAGAGCTTGTTCCTATCCCTGTTATATATGTCTGTAACCTGTACCTCAATTCGAGGTCATGAATTGCACCTGATCTAGTACCTGATGTTTTCTTTGCTTTGAGGCTGCTGGAACCGACTATTTTCGTTTGAACTTCTGTTTGTTTCTTCTATAATGCAAAGGCAGAGCATCTGTTGTTTCCCTTCAAAACAAAAAAAGTTTAAATATTGAAAACAAAAAATATAACTTCATTAGCTACAATTAGTGGTATGTTCTAGGCTTACTAATTAGTTCATACATCTTCCATCCATAGTATAAGAATCTGCATGATTAGTCAAAGTTAAATTCAACTTGACTACCAATAGTAAGAAATTCTTAATTATTGGCAAATCATGAAGCCAAATAAGGAATACTCCTTATATAAGTATTATTAGCTAGTAAAATTATTTTCTTTTGATCAAACACATAAATTCTTATATTTATACAGAGGGAGTCTATCACAACCCAAATTTTGAATACTTAAATTCATGTATGTTTGAATCCTGTGAACAAATTTTGAAATTTAAATTGAAGTGAAGTTCATTTGATTTTATATTCTGGCAATAAATTGTTGAAGACAGATGTATGAAGTGACTTTTATCCTCCAATCTCAAAGTCACACACAAAATAATCTCAGTATATAATTTACAGAGAAACAGTACGATGGAGATGCCTTTTGAGCACAAGTTTCAAATTCTGGAACCTGTCCAAGATGTTATTGAATGCAAAGTAATAAACCAAAATAAAGTCAATTTGGGCCTTGTGAAGTAACTGAATTTCACAGATTAAGTTTGCATGTAAATTAAGGGTATCTGAATCTACACTGGAAGAGATAATTTTGGTCAATTTCCCAGGATGTTTTGGACTTTATTTGGTGCTTCGGCAAATTCTTGCAAGTTTGAATTCCTGTTGCTTTGACAGATTTTTGTTTTAAAACCAGTTGCATCTTTCTAGTTTGACCCAACGTAAAAGTTGTCCCTAATGCTACCTTCAGTACACACAAAAAGTTTCATAATTTTTGGGGCACGACATGTTTCTGTTTTAATTAAGGAACAGTGGAGGAAATGAAATTCCACAAAATTTGATAAGAAAATCGGATCCACTCATCAATTGTTCTGCTTCCTTCCTCCTCTGGTTGGGTTGACAAGGACGGCTCCTGCACGTCCATTGATGGGCTCTGCTCCCCTCCCTTCCTCAAAGCCGTCCAGGTGCGTGGAGCTCATTCCCACCTAATCCTCTCACGAGCTCCCCTCCCTCGACCTTCTCTCATTTCTGAAGCTAGAAAATAGCACCCTTCTCAATGTTTTCTGAAAGTTCAAACTTCTGTACATAGTGTTCTTTGCAAATGGTTGTTTAGCTCAGTTTGTTCCTTTCTAGAAATCAAAATGTCTAGAAAACTATTTTTAAACATAACTGATTTTTTGGTTTGTGTAAGGTTGTACAGGCCGAATGTTGGAATAATCATCCTATTCATGGATGTTCCTGTGGCCAGAAACAAAAGTTGTAGTTTTTTGAAACACATTATCCATATAGTTGTAATTCTCTGAAATAGGTTCCAAAAGTTGTAGTTTTGTAAAACATAGACACAAATAGTTGTAATTTTGTGCAATTCACTCTTCTTTTAATGATTGGATTGTGTGTGCCTTTCATGCAGGTTTTAGTTTTTGATTGGAGGTGCAACAAAATTTGGGCCATCGAAAGATCTGCCGTCCCTGACTCCCTGTGTGACTGTATCAAGTTCAAGTGTTCGATGCGTGAGCTCATGGTGACAAAATGGCTTGTTATTGTAGATGGGGAATTGGGTTTCCAGTCATGCGAACATGTAAAATTGGCAGCATCTACTGTTCGGGGCACATCGTGTCATGTTTTTTCCTTTGTACTATTATAATTGGAGAAAATATCCTCTGATTGCGCAATCGGTTCATTTCTCCGATTGTGCTATGATCAATACGACTTCGGTTGGCAAAAAAAGGAAAAGAGAAACAAGACATGCTGCATTTCCCAATGGACTTGCTAAATTATACATATCACGTCAAAATTCCAGTTGCACTCATCGCCCGTGTAATTGTTTCTATTAATAAAAGGTCTTCAGAATTGGTGATTAGGAGTCATTTTTAGATTCCTTTTCTTGGGGCACCAACCCTTACGTATTTTGCAAACCAAATAAAATGAGAATATTAACTAGACTCACTTGTTAAATCTACATGGAACGAGAATCGCAATAATTTCATGTATTTGCCGGGAGAAAAAAAAAATCATAGAACAAGGACAACAGAACCCCAGTATCAAGAGGCTGCAGCTGGACCCAGCTTCACGAGGCCTATGACGTGTGGCCTTGCTGGAGACAAACGTGGGACCCACCTGTCCTTTTCCCGCGACCGCCACCTAAAATTTGGGGGGTGTCTGCTAAGGGTGGGCAGAAAAAACAAGACCGAAAGCCCAAGACCGAAAAAACCGAGATCGGATGCCCACCCGTAGTGTCCGCGCGCCAAAGCAGATGAGGGATGGCAATGGGTACCCATAACCTGATACCTGATGGGTTTTTCCTCTATTAGAGGTGTGAATTTAGACCTATTTCTCGCCTCACGGGTTTGTTAATGGGCATTTTTGTTACCCATTAAGTACCATGGGTATGGGAACATTCTTCTGCAACCCATACCCATTTACCTATGGGCCCCATAAAATCTATCACGCATGGATCCATCAGAGGTATATAAATAAAGAGAGGAGTCAGCAAACCCTACTCATTATTTATTTACTTTGAACAATTTAGTGTTTAATTGTGTGAACCATTAGCATTTAACTGGTGAAATGTATTTACCTTTCAATAATTTAATTATGTTACAAAATTTTTACAGTCTGTTATTACAACTATAAAAATCGTGGTGTAAAAAATAGTCCGTTTTTGAAACTGTAAAAATCGTGGCGCAAAGAAACAACCCGTTTTTGCAACTATAAAAATCGTGGCGTAAAAAAATAGTCCACTTTTGCAACTGTCAAAATCGTGGCGTAAAGAAACAGTCCGTTTTTGCAATTATTAAGATCGTGGAACAAAGAAATAGACCCTTTCTGTAATTGTAAAAATCATGGCGCAAAGAAATAATCTTCATTGATCCATTTTGCAACTGTAAAAACTCGTGGTGTAAAGAAGTAATCCGTTTTTACAACAGTAAAAATTGTGGCGCAATGAAAAAGTCTACGTTTTGCAACAGTAAAAATCGTGGTGCAAAAAACAGTCTGTTTTTGCAACTGTAAAATCGTGGCGCAAAGAAACAGTCTGTTTTTACAACTGTAAAATCGTGGCGCAAAGAAACAGTCTGTTTTTACAACTGTAAAATCGTGGCGCAAAGAAACAGTCTGTTTTTACAACTGTAAAAATCGTGGCGCAAAGAAACAGTCTGTTTTTGCAACTGTGAAAAATCATAGCGTAAAGAAACAATCCGATTTTACAAGTGTAAAAATCGTGACGCAAAAAGACAGTCTTTATTTGTGCTTTTTTTGCAACTGTAAAAACTCGTGGTGCAAAAAACAGTCTATTTTGCAACTGTAAAAATCTTGACGCAAAGAAACAGTCCGTTTTTGCATCTTCTTTTTTTTCTTTTTTAGTCAGATTTTTTATCTTTTGTTTCTTTTTTTAGTCAGATATCTTTTTTGACAGCGACGATTGCAGAGCATGCAACAGCTGTCCGGTGTTGACCCTGGGTTATAACTAAATTGATTGATTGTAACTTCACTAGACTCTGAGTTGCAACTAACAACTAGCTGCTACTCTACTGTTTACTCTGAGATGCAACAAAAACAACCCGGTGTTGACTGAGTTGCGAGAACCGGGCGGCAGTCCGGATGGCTAGCGCTGCTGTTATGCACGCGGTCCACCCGAGTTCGATTCCTAGGAGCGAACCCTGGTAGCTGGCCTCGTGTAGTTAGGTTTTTTTTTTTTGACTCAGTTGCAACTAAAAAAACTAGTTGCTACTCTACTGTTTACTCTGAATTGTAACAAAACCATCTAGTATTGACTCTGAGTTGTAACTAAAAAAACTAGTTGCAACTTCACTATTGACTGACTCTGAGTTGCAACTAAAAAAACTAGTGGCTACTCTCAGCTGTTGACTCCGAGTTGCAACTTTACTATTGGCTCTGAGATTGCAACAGAAACTAAATGCTACTCTACTGTTTGTTTAATTTGAGTTGCAACTAAAAAACTAGTTGCTACTTTACTGTTTGTTTACTCTGAGTTGCAACTTAAAAAACCAGCTGCTACTCCCGGTGTTGACTTTGAGTTGCAATTAAAAAAACTAGTTGCAACTTCACTATTGACTCTGAGTTGCAACAAAATACAAATTTTAAATTGTCACAAAAATTAATTGGAACCAGTTTAATATAAATTGTAACTAGTTGCAACTCACGGTAGTTTTTTATTATGAAAAATAATAGCAACTAATTCTTTTATTAGGTTATAATTTTTATTTTTTTTTTCTGCTTTTTCTTTAAGCAGAGATGAGGCGAGCGCGGAGGCGCGCGGCATGACGGCGCGTCCCATACGCGCGGTAAATGTGGGCCGCCTCGTGGGCCGATCGGCCGGAGCTTCCGCGTCGACGACCGCTCGGCGCATAGGAGGAGGCTCCCCGTTCGGCGCCTGTCGCCCCGGGGTATAGGTGCTCCCGTGACCACTTTCCCTTTTGTGAACATGGCAGTGAACGGCGGCAGCCTGGCCGCAGCAGAGATCCACCCCCACCGGTCTCCAGACTCCCGGCAGCTTCACTTTCACACCCCATCATCCCTTGCTTCCCTGCCCTGCTCAGTGCTCTGCCTAACAAATAACGGATCCGTCGTCCGACCCGAACACGAGGGGCGCCATTACTGCCGTGCCCATCTGCCGATGGCCACATCCCGTGCCTCGCTCCGATCTGAGAGAACCAGTTGCCGGATCAGGGCGATAAACAGGAGGCATGCCAAGGAACACCCGCTGGAGCTCAGATTGGGATCGTGCTTGGACCAACAGAACTTGTGCTTCAATGCCACATGGTTTGCATTCAATCCAGCTGATGGAGCTGATCGAGATAGATCGCCATACGGTGCTTGGGAAGATTTCATGGTTGTACTACTAGTATGTACTAGATCTTCCACCGCAGAGGATTGCTTGCTTGCTTACGTCCGTATGATCCTGGATCACCTGAAAACTGTGAATCGAAAGCTCGACCGTCACTCTCGCACTGTCCAGCACCACCGTTAGTCTTGCAGTTGAAGCTCATCTCAGCTCGTGTTTGCCGGCATGTGCTGAAGATCTGGGACCCAAAATCATTATACAACGAGCTGGCCTCACAGTTTTTTTCATCCATCCTAGAAATCAGCACTCGAATGCAATCGCCCGGATGCACCAGAAATGACACATTGACACAGCACATTTCGAACACACAATGCAACGATGGTACAGTAGTAGTACAGTCAACAGAGTAATTTTACTCCCACTTTCAGTGGAGAAGATCATAGCTATTCATCCATCAATCCTTATCTTTTACAGTGCATGCAAACTCAGTCCAGTGTTGGCCCATAATAGTCCATCCACCGCTTCTCAGTCCATTTCAAATTCTTTGCACAATTTCAAGGTGGTCCTGCCCCTAAGGTTTTTAGAACATTGATGCTAAAAAAAGGTTAACGTATATTACAAACAACTCCCGTTCAATCTAATATAAGCAATGATTTACATAACAAATAAACTCATAGAGCTCCCAAATGGTGAAATAGGAGTTACACATCACATAAACAATGTCTCAATATAATACAGCTACTGCTGGGTTGTAGTTGCCATGCTGGTTGAAATTATACAGAAGGTCCATCATGAAGTGTGCGTGCAAGACCGGAGATGTGTCGAGGACTTCATTCCAAAGAACCAAGTGCCGTCTCCAAAACAACAAAATATGCTACAGAGAAAAATAGCGCCCAAAGGAAACGATCTAGCGGCCTCAGTGATGCAATAAAGTGAATCCTTCGGCCTCGTGTCCATGCACGGGCCAGTGCTTGACTCAGAGATCCGTCGTTGGGCGTCATTAAGCGAGCAGAGAATGGGCTCGATCAAAGCAGGGCGGCACAAAACTCGCATTCAGAGTGTCGTCACCCGATTGAACGGGGTGTTCGGCAGATACTTGGATCGTGGAGCAACGTGGGTAGCGAGATCTATCTAAGAACACGCAGAGAGATTTATACTGGTTCAGGCCTCCCGAAGGATAAAAACCCTACGTCCAGTGCGAGCTTGTATAATGTGGCTGCCTTTGCGTTTAGGGTTTCGCAAGGAGCCAGAGAGTTTTCCCCGGAGGGGTTACATGAGTATTTATAGGCCAGTTACCGCCTATAGAGTCCTTCCTAATTACAATGCTCCTTTTCCGTATCAACAAGGAGATCGTAACCTTCCCATAAACTATTCCTTGCGTATCAAGTCTTCGGGAAAAGTCTTAAAATAACCTTCAGAATATCTGGAAACTAAGGCTACGACATAAGCCCCTGAACATGTCACTTGGCATCCTCATGTTAAATGAGAGTATGACGAGGGATATGTTCTGCCGTCAACCTAGGATCCAGATGTACCTTCTTATCTTCAATCATCAACTATCACCTTCGGGGTCATCAACTTCGGAAAATAAGATCTTCAGCAATTATCACCTTCGGAATTATCAACTTCTGAATCCCGAACATAGCATCTTGATCTTTCTTCTGTCAACCCTTCATGGAATCTTCTTAAAATAATCTTGACATGACAAGTCAAAATTTGTCTTTTACTTCCCGACGATTCTGACGGAATCTCTGGCATTGCGTCACCTCGTCTTCCTGTATTCTTGGAAACCCACAAAACAATTACTTTTGCCTTAACCTTTCGAGTAACGGAAACGCCACTTTTTGGGCTATAAATCTGGGAGCCCAGCAATATCAAACTTCATCTTCTCCATCAGTTTCACCATGGGGCGCAAGAGATGCGTCAACCCTAGGTTCTCCAAGTTCTCTAGATGGCTAAACACCAATTCCACCGGCGCATCCGGTTCTTCTTCCTCTGATCCCTCTGCTGAAATCCCGGCGACTAGCCCTCCTGAGCAAGTAGATCCACCAGCCCCTTCTCCTCCACCCTCTGCTACGGTGACGGATTATGGGCTGCCTCCTCCAAGCCCTCCTCCAAATCCATCAGACGTCATCGATTTGGAGGAGGACATCGACGATGCTGAATACGCGAGGCGCTTGCATGTGTCCTTGAACAAGGGGCCACGCGGAGTTCCTGCCGGCGCCAATGTCATCTCCATCGACGACTCCAGCGAGGACGAGCACTCCGACGAGGACGCCATGGATGCAGATGTTCCTGCAGATTCATCACCTGCAGGTGATCAAGCTCCCATCATATCGCCGGATGGCGATTCGGTGCCACATTCTACCGGGTCTGCAAACCCGGTCCTTGACTCTAGCATGGGGGGTGCCCGTGTCTCTTCTCCAGTGTCCCACATCACCAGCGCAAGCAGTGGGGGCACAGAGAACACTTCCTCCGGTGTCGTCAGAGCTCCTTCTGAGGACGCTGATGAACAGGGGAACTAGGGATACGAAACATCCCCGTGCTGCTCACACTTGAGCCCTGCATAACCCTCACCCTTGTCTTCAATCTTTGTTAGGACCAGGGGCTTCCTAGAGCTTCAGATGTAACTTAGATTCTGTAATAGGACCTTCTGATTAAAGAATAAAGAGCTTCCTTCAGTCCAGTATTTGTATATTTAGGCCTTCCTTCGCATGCTTGTAATATTATCTATCTTCTGAAAATGCTGCTTCTTCTTTAGAGAATAACTCCCTTCGGAGAGTTTGCATCTTCGGAGAGTTAACAAATATCGGTAAATAACTTCTGGTGGCTATACTCTTACGTTCACTTAGCAGAATTATCACCCTTCAGGAAATAAACAACTCTGAGATGTAACTTCTGGCGGCAATGTTCCTTTGCACACTGAGCAAAAGCATCTCCTTCGGAAAGTAGTACCTTCGGGAAAACAAGCTTCTGGTGGCAATATTCTTCTGCACACTGAACAGGAGCATTTCCCTTCGGAGAATAGTACCTTCAGAAAATAATCTCTGGTGGCCTTATCTTTTTACACACTTAACAGAAATATCTCCCGAATTACCATAACAAATCCCCCAAATCTCGGCGGCACAAACCGAATAATTTTCAAATTAACGGGAATATCGCATGGAGCCGCGCTGACAGGCGCATTTACTGGAAAGGGTTACCTTCTCTGAGAAGCCAAACGGTCGCGAGAGCTCATAAAACCCAATCGCCACAGTCGTCTTCCTCATTTCGCACCACACTTGCAGCCGCTTAATCCCTAACCTCAATTTCTCCACGCGCAAACCCTAGCTCAGTTCCCATGGCCTCCAATTCACCTGACAGAGCCGCCGCCGCCGCCAATGAAGAACAAGCAGACGCCGTCGACGCCCATCAAGAACAGCAAGACGACTCCACCAGCTCCACCGGATCCCCAACCAAAGCCCAGCATAAGATGGAGGAGGGCTTAATTCCAGACGCCATTGATTACTGGAAGCCCGGGGAGATCGACGAGGCCTACATCCAAGTGCTGCGGAAGACCGGGTGGATCTCGGATTTCGTCATCACCAAGGAGAACAAGGGCGATTTCAGCTTCAGCTTCGACACCACTGAGGTTCCTCTATTCGAATCTCACTTGATTTGCGGCTTCAATCTTCCACCTTCTCGTTTCTTAGAGTGCGTCTGCAAGTTCTACAAGATAGAACTTATCCATTTGAAACCTCAAGCTATTGCCTTGATGAGTCTCTTTTCCACTCTCTGTGAATGCTGGTTGGGTACTGCTCCTTTAGATCTGTGGCGGGTTTATCATGAACCTTGCTTCTATAAGGATGGCTTAGTTGGCTGTGTTTCCTTCAATCGCTGAAGGAACATTGTTTATCCTCCTTTCTCTTACAAGCGATCTTGGAGTGGCTACCGATGGAAGTACTTCCTCGCGGATGACTCCAAGAAATATGGCACCAAAGGCAAGGGTCTAATCCCTTGGCATCAAGGATGGATCAAGGCAGTACCCATGAAGGACGATCGGCTCAAGCAAATGATCACTAAGGTTGATGAGCTGGTTGCCCGAGGCTTGAGGGGTGAGCACATTGTGGAGGAGTTTGTGCGCAGATGCTTCTTCCCTCTTCAGGAGCGGGAGCCCCTAGCCATGTTCGGAGACGGACCTCGAAACCCGAAGTGGCTCCCAGCCGAAGGTAAAACTCCAAGCCTGACTTCCATCTTCGTATTTTAATAGATAACCATCTCTTCATACTTTCTTGAATCTTCTTGCAGTCAACCAAATACTCGAAGCGGAGGTCGAAAGGCGTGTCTGGGCCATCCTCGAGTCTAAGCTGCAGCCCAAACCAGATATATTTCCTGTGCCTTACAGCGCCACGAACCCCGCTACCCAGGTAACTCATCTTCTGCACTGATCATCTATTTCACCAAACGAACCCTTCGTCACTTCTGATATTTGTAGGATATGTTCGGACCTGACCCCTCCGAAGGTGGTGCGGAGAGCACAATGGTGCTTGACAGCAGCAGCAGCGAAAAGGAGCCCAGCGAAGCTCCGAAGAAGAGCGTAGCTGAGGCTTTTGCTGATGAAGTTCTCGCCGTTCCTGAGGGTCAAGTAAGTACCAATCTTCTGACCTTTATATCTTCAACTTATCCTGACTTCGAGTATCTAACTTCTGACGTTTACTTCCAGGATCATGATGTAGACCTCCAGAGCCTCGAACAGAAGGTGGAAACATTGAAATCCAAGCTGATGTCCAATGTCTCTCCCTCATCTTCGGTTCCGACGGCTCCATCTCCTCCGAAGACCAGGACTACCCGAAGGGGTCGATCAAAACCCAAACCTTCAACAGAAGTCGCGGTACCGGTGCAGCCAATTCGTCCGAGGAAGAGAACTCAGACCCCACTACTTGCTCCGAATGCTCCCTCGACTGACTCTCCTCCAGAACAACCAGCTACACGAGGCACCGTCGACCCAGGCAACCAGGTACCCTTATCAATTGTGTTTGGTACCCTCTTCCATGGATTCTCGCGTATCTCTCAAATTCGTGCATCCCAGGGTTAGAGGAAACCTGGTGCCAAGAAACTTCGGGTGTTGGCCGGAAGTTCTGGTGACATTGCTGCAGCCCCTTCGTCTTTGGTTGCAATGCCAGCAGTTGAGCTTCCTTCGGGCCCCTCTCCTGGCCCCGCCATGTTCGGCAAGATCAAGGCAGAAGTCGAAGCTGCGGAAGCCTGGACTGTGAAGACCTGCCGAGCTTACAGCACCAAAGTTCGGGAGCTTCGGGCAGAAAACGAGGAGCTGAAGCTCAAGTTATCAGAGGCAGCCCCTAGCCCGTCTTTGGCAGATAAAGAGGCCAAGATATCTGAACTGGAGGCAGCCCTGACTAAGGTTAACAAGTCTTTATCTGAGCTGAAGATAGCCCATTCTTTGGAGCTGAAGAGCTTGCAGGACACCAATGCCGCCTTGACCACTTCGGTTGAGGGTAAACCCTTCTGCATCATCTTTGCATAACTAGCTTTGAACCATCAATCTAATTCTTAAGCTTCTTCTGCTACCAGGCTTAAAAGATAAATCCAAGGCGTTGGAGGAGAAGCTGGAGCTGAAGAGCAAGGACTATGATCTTCAGCAGCAGCAGGTGTCCAGTCTTGAAGCTGAACAGCAGAAGCTGAAGTTGGAAAAGGACGAGGCTGTTGAGGTGGGGTATGAACGATGTATTTCCGGCAGTGCCTACATCATAGCCCTGTTTCAACATCATATGCCAACCCTGGACCTCGAGCTTCTGAATCAAGGCTTCAAGTGTGATACAGCAGAGAGTGATCTTCTAATGAACCAAGTCCATGCTGCAGCTGACACCTTCGTGACGTCCTTGAAGCTGATCCTCGAAGCCACATCTACTGAAGAGGAGTCTGCCGATGAAAATCCCGACGATGGTCAGGAATGAATTAGCTCTTATTGAAGAGCTTGTAATAAAACATTAGTCTTCTGTAATGATGGGGCGAAAGCCCGTTATTTTAAACAATGCTTTAAGAGTGGGGCGAAGGCCCAAGCAATATTTTATGAGTTTGGGCGAAGGCCCGAACAATGCTTTAATGCTTGTACGATTCCCCCTCCCCTGCTCTTCAGTACACAATTTTGATTGTTTGCAGGAAAGTAGTAAATCGAAGCATTTAGATCGTTCTATCTTTGGTGTCCGAAGGGACAATCATTTGGTTGAGCGTGCAACCTGTTTGGGGAGATTCAACTTATGAACCAGACAAGGGGCTAAGGGGCTCCCCCCAAACTATTTTATAGGGTGGCCGTGTAACTTATCAAACCACTGTAGTGGCTAAGCCTTACGACTCTTTTGGTGCCTGAAAAGGCTGTTCGTATCGCGCCTGTGAACCAAACGTGTGGCCAGGACAGCGACCAAACTTAATAGACTAGCCGAAGGGCTTAGCCTTTGTGTCCGAAGGGACATTTTTACATATATATATATATAGATATATCCGAAGAAACAAACTTGTATAGCTGAACACTTGAACTTTATTGATTTAGCTTCGGACAGTGTTACACATAAAACCGGCGCAACTGATCGGTGTTCCAGGTTCCCGGCAATATGCCACCATTAACTTCTGCTAGCACATATGCTCCTAGCCCAGCATCTTCGACCACCAGGAACGGGCCTTCCCAAGGAGAGGATAATTTATGCTTATCTTTGGTGTTGATATCCTTCTTGATTACCATATCTCCGACGCTTAATGTTCTGCCGACCACCTTTCTTTGATACTGCTTCTTCAGCTTCTCTTGGTATTGCCTCACATTTTCCAGCGCTGTATCGCGCTCTTCTTCTAGCAATATCAGATCAACTTCTCGGGCTTCAGGCTGTGCATCTTCATAGAAATTTGTCACGCGACGGGCTTCCAAATGTATCTCAGGTGGCAACACTGCATCGGCGCCATACACCATATAGAACGGTGTATCCCTTGTCGCACGACTCGTTGATGTTCGGGCAGACCACAACACAGTTGGCAACTCTTCAATTCAATTCTTCCCCTTGGCAGACAGCTTGTCGAACACTCTTGTCTTCATACCGCTCATGATGATGTCATTGGCCCTTTCCACTGCTCCGTTGGTCTGCACATGGGCTACCGAAGAGGTAGGATGGATGATCCCATGATCGGCGCAGAACCGCTCAAACTTACTGCCCACGAATTGCTTTCCATTATCAGAGATCAGCTTCTTCGGGACTCCGAACCTTATCACCAGGTTTTTCATGAACTTCACCGCCGCCTCCTGGGTGATGTGTGTTACTGCTTCGGCTTCTATCCACTTCGTGAACGTGTCAATCGCCACGTATAAGAACTTGTATCCACCCTTGGTCTTCGGAAAAGGTCCCAAGATGTCAATACCCCAGATGGCAAAGGGCCAAGACAAGGGTATTGTATGTAGCTCCTGGGCATGCCTCGTGCTTTGCTTGCTGAAGAACTGGCAATTGGTGCATGTCTGGACCAGGTTGATCGCATCTTGCTTCGTCGTGTTCCAGTAGAATCCATGCCGAAAAGCTTTACCCACCAGGGAGCGAGATGCGGTGTGAGCGCCGCAGATCCCCCCATGTATATCATTCAGCAGCCTGAGTCCTTCCTCCCTAGGGACGCATCGCAGCAAGATGCCGTTGCGAGCCCTTCGGTACAGGACACCATCTTCTATCACGTACAACTTTGTCTTCTGAGCGATACGCTCTGTTGCAGCATCATCATCCGGGATAGGGTTGTTTTCTAAGAACCAAACGATCGGAGCTCGCCAGTCTTCAACATGCCCTTCTCCCGAATCGATCACCACCACATCCTCTTCTGGTGCAATTTTCGACACCGAGGGCTTCATGAGCTTCTCTAGAATCACATCATCGGGAACTGCAGATCGAGATGAGGCAATCCAAGCCAAGTGATCAGCATCCCGGTTATCCAAGCGCGGTATGTATCGCACTTCGAACCCATCAAATCCTTTCTCGAGCTTCCGAACTTCCTCCAGATAATCAGCCATCTTCTGGTCTGAGCATTGGTACTCCTTCTGTACTTGTCGGGCGACTAGTTGTGAATCCCCTTTCACAAGCAGCCAATCAATTCCTAGCGACCTTGCAATGCGCAGCCCTGAAACCAGGCCTTCATACTCTGCGACGTTGTTCGTAGCTTGAAACAGCAACTGGATCGCATACTTCATGACCCTTCCATCTGGTGAAACAAACACCACTCCAGCACCGGCGCCCTTCAGAGTGAAGGAGCCGTCAAAATACATGACCTAATGAGTTGGATCGACTTGCTCTTCTCCGCCACCATCAGTCCACTCAGCTATGAAATCTGCCAAAGCTTGACCCTTCACGGCCTTTCGTGGCACGAACTCAATCTCATACTGCCCCAATTCCACCGCCCATTGTGCGATCCGCCCCACTGCATCTTTGCTATGCAAGACGGTTTGCTGCGGTCGATCTAACACCACTTTGATGGGGTGAGCGAGGAAGTAGTGCTTCAGCTTTCTGGACGTCGTTAGGACGGCGTAAAGGAGCTTCTGCACCATCGGGTATCTTGTCTGGGCGTCCTTCAGAATCTCGCTCACGAAGTATACCGCGCGCTGTCTGGTTTCGCCGTCGACTTCCCTTTCCACAGTTAGGGCGGCACTGACCACAGAATCCGTCGCGACCATGTATAAAAGCAGCGGCTCTTCGGGCTGCGGCGGTATCAGGGTAGGCATTTGCTTGAGATAGGCCTTCAATTCATGGAACGCCTTTTCTGCTTGGTCGTCCCAATCGAATCCTTCCTTCTTCCTCAGCAACTTGTAGAAAGGCATGCCCTTCTCACCCGAACGTGAGATGAACCTGTTCAGCGCGGTCATCATACCGGCTAGCTTCTGAACTTCCCTTCGGGTTCGGGGAGGCGTTAACTTCTCGATCGCCGCCATCTTGACTGGGTTGGCGTCAATGCCACGTTCGGAGATCATGTATCCTAGAAGTTTGCCCGAAGTAACTCCGAAGACGCACTTCTTGGGATTCAGCTTCATCTTGTACTTGCGCGGGTTATCAAAGGTCTGCTTCAAATCATCAAGGAGGTTCTCCTTCTTCTTAGTCTTGACGACGATATCATCGATGTAAGCTTCGATATTCTTGCCAATCTGCTCTTCGAAGCCAAGGTTTACACACTTTTGATATGTGCAGCCTGCGTTCTTCAGCCCGAAGGGCATGGTAACATAACAGAGGATTCCGAAGGGTGTGATGAGCGCCGTCTTCTCTTGATCATCAACATTGAGACTAATTTGGTGGTACCCGGAGTAAGTATCCAAAAAACTCAATAATTCACTAGTAGAAGTAGAGTCTACAATCTGATCTATCCTCGGAAGAGGGTACTCGTCTTTTGGACAAGATTTTTTCATGCTAGTATAATCGACGCACATGCGCCACGAGCCATCAGGCTTAGGAACTAGTACAGCATTTGCTAGCCATTCGGGATAGTCGATCGTTCTGATGAACCCGGCTTGAAGAAGCCTAGTCACCTCCTCATGTATGGCGTCACGTTTATCCGAAGTGTACCTCCTCTGCTTCTGCTTCACCGGTTTGAAAGCCGGATCGATCCCCAATTTGTGCTCGATCACCTCCCTGGGGATCCCGGGCATATCAGACGGTTTCCATGCAAACACATCGATATTTTCCCGGAGGAAGGCTACGAGCGCGAGTTCCTATTTATCGGGGAGGGTCCCACCGATGTTCGTCATCTTGGTGGGGTCCACGTCACTGAGTCTGACATGCTTCTTGTCGACGTTGCCATCTTTAGCGTCGTCATTACCTTCCTTCGCGGCTCCGTTAGAGATCGGAGCTGTCGCGAGGGTCAGGTTGTTCGGAGTCGCCGGAGGCGGAACCTCCTTGCCCTTCAGGGTTTGTGAAGCCTCTCCCTTCTGGATCTTGGTTTGCGGCTCTTCTTCCAGGGGATCATCCTTGAAGTGCCCGGCTAACAGGAGGGCGTTGAGGTCGCACTTTGCTGCTTCAACTTGGTCCGTATGGACAGTAATCACACCGTGCGGGCCAGGAATCTTCAACTGGGCATACGCGAAGTGTGCGGCCGCCATGAACTTGAACAAGAAGGGCCTGCCTAAGATGCAATTATAAGCAGAGTCGAAATCCGCCACCTCAAAAGTGAGGACCTCCGATCTCCTGTTCTCCTTGGTCCCAACAGTTGCTTCCAGGTGGACCTTTCCGAGGGGTCGAGATGACACCCCGGGAACGATTCCGTGAAACGATCCTTTGACGGGGGTGAGCATTGTAAGTGGCAACCCCATCTTCAGGAAAGTTTTCTTCATCAGAAGATTCAGCCCACTTCCGTTGTCGATCAGGGTCTTCGCGATCTTGTTCCGATGCACAATAATCTTGGCAACGAACAGCAGCTCTGGTCCGCTCACCAGGCTCTTTGGATGATCTTCTGAGCCAAAGGTGAGCGGGGTATCTGACCATTCCAGCTTCCTGTTGCAAGGCTCAGCTGACATCACCTCCCACTGGAACTTCTTGTATTGCGTTCGGGACGACAAAACCGAGCTTCCTCCGAAGATCATGTTGATCTCGGGGTACCTCTCCTCTTCATCATCACGATCTTGCCTTTCGGCCCGCAGCGGTCCATTGTTCCTTGGGTTCCTTCGATCATCTTCGGGGAGTCTGATCTTTCCTTGGACAAGACGCTGCTGCTCCGTCTTCTGGTATTCATGACACTCCTCCAAATCATGAGAAGAGCGCCTGTGAATGGGGCACCACTTCGCAACACCTTCGGGACGTTCATGATCCCGTCCTCGCTTCCGCTGAAAGCGTCCATCTCCTCTTCCTCGGGGTTCCACCGCCATGACTTCGCGATCATCAGCCCTCTTCTTCTGACCTTTGCCCTTGCCCTCATTAAGACGAGCTCGGGCATCCGCCGCTTTAGCGCAGGATTCTGTGATGTCGAAGAGCTCAGCGACCGTGGTCGGCTCTCTTTCAGCGATGGTTTCTACGGTCTTCACATCCAGGCATCCATCTCGGTAGGCCCCGATGACTTCTACGTCATGGATCTTCGGGATGGTATTCCTTATCTGGCAGAAGCGCTTGGTGTAATCCCGAAGGGGTTCATCTGGCCTTTGCCTTATGTTCTTCAACTGGTCAGTCGTTCCGTGGTGGGTGTAGGAGCCAAGGAAGTTTCCCTTGAAGATGTTGATCAACTCTCCCCAGGAGTCGAAGTAGTAGGGCGGCAAGTTCATCAACCAAGTGCGCGCCGCCCCGGTCAGGACAGTGGGCAAGTAGCGGCACTTGATTCTTTCATCTCCCCCAGCCGCATCGATCACCGTTGAGTAAATGGAAAGGAACTCTCCGGGATCAGTACTTCCGTCGTACTTCTCCACCGCGTTGGGCTTGAACTTCTCAGGCCATTGCACCGGTCGAAGATAGGTACCAAGAGCTTGATATGCTGGTGGTCCTATCTCGGACGCTAGTCGTGGTGGACCCATGGATCCAGACTGTTGCCTTGGTGCTTGTGGGGACCGCCCGCCTAAGCGATCATGGACGGAGGGTGCCGCACGTTGCCGGTTCAGGATATGGCGAGCATCGGACGCCGCCAGCTGTGTTTCTTGTTGCCTTCGGCCAACAGACGACGACCCGTGTTCGGAAGCAGCTGGTCGTGCATCATTGGTTTGCCCTAACCTGCCTCGAAGGTTCGAGACAGGGGCCGCTTGGACGACTTGGTTGTTCGCAGGTGGTGTAGCCTGAAGGCGACTTGCCAACTCAGCAGTTTGCTGGATCAAGGGAGCCAGCGGGGTGCCATCGGGGGCCAGCCGGTGCAGCGACTCCAACGCCGTCTGCAACCGGATGGCGTCGAACTCCGGAGCGAGATTGCGTGGGATGACGTCCGACGGCGCTTGAGATCTGGATCTGAGGGATCTGATGGTAGGTATGTTGCTTGAGGATGCTTCGGAGTCTCGCCCAGCCATCAAGATCTGGCGGGCGGGGTTGACACCTTCGACTTCGGAATCACCTCCGATCTCAGGGCAATCATCGCTTTCCCAGGACTCATCATCTGAATCCGGGCTTCCCAAGCCGAAGCCCGGAAAGTAGCGTCCCTCCAGGATGGCTCGGACGACTTGTGCTTCTAGGGCAGAGCCAAAGAGCAGATCCGAGGAGGATTCCACTTCTGGTAGGGTTCCCGAAGGAGAGCCCCATACCCTTGTTGCAGTCGCCTGAAGCGTTCTCGCCGAGTTATTTAACCCGAACGGCGCGCGAGCTTCCGGCGATGCCACCTCTTCAGCCTTGGGACATCATCATCGACGAGCTTGATTGAAGCCATCGATTCCGCCAGAAGCGCCTCCTGCGCATCTGGCGGATTGAGTTGTTGAAGATCACCGTTCCCGTCGACGACGAACGCAAGAGATCCGAAGCGGAACTCGGCGCCGGCGGGAAACTTCATGTTGTTCGCTGATCCCATCTGATGTCTTGACGGAATCTCGACGCTGCCCCCCACCTGGCGCGCCTCTGTCGTCACCCGATTGAACGGAGTGTTCGGCAGATACTTGGATCGTGGAGCAACGTGGGTAGCGAGATCTATCTAAGAACACGCAGAGAGATTTATACTGGTTCAGGCCTCCCGAAGGATAAAAACCCTACGTCCAGTGCGAGCTTGTATAATGTGGCTGCCTTTGCGTTTAGGGTTTCACAAGGAGCCAGAGAGTTTTCCCCGGAGGGGTTACATGAGTATTTATAGGCCAGTTACCGCCTATAGAGTCCTTCCTAATTACAATGCTCCTTTTCCGTATCAACAAGGAGATCGTAACCTTCCCATAAACTATTCCTTGCGTATCAAG
This sequence comes from Eragrostis curvula, assembly GCA_007726485.1. Lineage (NCBI taxonomy): Eukaryota > Viridiplantae > Streptophyta > Magnoliopsida > Poales > Poaceae > Eragrostis > Eragrostis curvula. The sequence continues at coordinate 40,974,844 of CM017440.1, forward strand.
TCTTCGGGAAAAGTCTTAAAATAACCTTCGGAATATCTGGAAACTAGGGCTACGACACAGAGTAAGCAAGCGCATTAGTCAGAGAACTCACTCAAAGCTAACCCAGCACAAAGGCGGAGATTGAGAGTAAGCTTATGCTCCAGTAACTAAATTTCGTGCTGCGCACCTAGTACGCTAGTACCCAAATTTAAGCTGAGCAACAAGAAGCATCCCCAAAATGACATGGTACAACCTGCTACATCCCCGTGTACCATAACAATCGTCGTCTTAAACATCAGCCAAAATTAGGCGGAAATCACACGGGGTGATATCAACGTGAAGATGGGGCGTTTCTTCCTGAAGTTTAGGCAAGCAGGCAGAAATGGAATGCAAGCCAGCGAGGTGCCCGGGTGGCGCGAGGGGGAGAGCGAATATATTGATGCCCCTGCTTGATGCCTTTACTATAGACATGGGCTAATGGAGAGATCAGTTCCACTTATTGTCTCACAGCTGATAGAACTGGACCAGTAACAAGCAGTACATAGTATATTCAACTCATAGTGGTGGATATTAATATTACATATTCACAGACACGGACGTACACAATGCTCACCTCATGCGCATTCCCAAATGAATGTTACACAGATCTAAAAGCAACCAAATGTGTCACCAAGCTGCTTCATGTGTCCGTGAAACAATACTTCAGAAGATAGAGGCTCTCACTTTATTTATTGTATCATTATAGGTTCATCGTACGAACCACGTGTCCGAGAATGACCTGGAGATCCTATGGGTAGACCTCGAAGACACCTCTAGCCCCCCATTTCTTGAGTACCTTGTAGTCGCTGAACCCTGCTTTGGCAAAGAGCTTACGGAAGTCATCTTCGGTCCGCTGCCGGCCTTCTTTCATCAGCATCATGCAGACGTCCATCAAGAGATATGTTTGAAATGTTTCCCCTGATGCAGGGTCGAGAAGTATATCTGAGATGAGGACTTTTCCTCCCTTGTCTCGTGAAGGTATTGCTTTCCTGCAGTTGGATAGGATCTTCACGCAGGCCTCATCACTCCAGTGGTGCAGCACCAGCTGCCGTGGGAAGTTGAATAATATTAGTTGAGATTATTCGAACTCTAAAGCTTGGTACAAATCAAATAGACAAAAAGTTTCATAAATTGGAACGATAATTTTATCCACGAAAACTGTTAGCACATAATGATATATCATAAGTTCGAAACTATGCTGTTTGAATTGAGATGAGTTAAGTATTTTTAGATTTTGAAGAACTTCATACAGCATTATAGTTGGTACCTTCAGGGTCACGACTTGTGCAGGTGGGATGGACTTGAACATGTCACCTCCAACATAGTTAACAACACCATCAGCTGGAATCTTGCTAATCTCCTGTGGAAGGTCCAGGTGGGTGACCTTTATATGTGGAAAAGCCTTTGCTATGGCCTTTGTCATGTACCCATCCCCATGGTAGCAGCAGTCAGTCAATGATTTTATCGGCTCAAACACTTCACGGAAGTCCCGTAACCCAATGTCGACCCCAAAGTTGTCATGGACTAACAAAGCTTGCATTGCTGTCTCGTGGAACTCTGGATCGATGCTCTTCATGCTCTCCTCAAACACTGATGCTCCATGGACATGATCAAAAGGTGGTGTCTTCTCTTCCTTCTTCAGCCAGTCGGCTATCCCCATTGCCAGGTCAATAATGCGCTTGGAGGTACAAGCGAACAGGAATGGTGCGTGGTTCATGTGGTTATCGGCAGAGATGCCATCCACCAAGAGGTAGGACAGCGGGGTGAGGCCGTACATGACCTCACTGGAGTTCACTGTGGTGAAGGCGCCAGTCGCGGCCAGCAGCCGCATGATGCGGCCAAGGAATGGCAGCTTTGCCGAGGGGAGCGATAGTTTGCTCATCAGTGTCGGCAGTGAGGCGCTACCGCCTAGGCGATGGATGGCAGTGGGAATGCCGAGCTCGACAACGCACTTCAGAGACATGGATTTCAGGTAGTCCAGGCTGTGGCGCCATAGGTCGGCCTGTGCCTGAAGCAGCTCAGCGTCAGTGGGGACAACAAAGGGCTGGACCTGAGCTGCCATTGTTTCTATACCTTATAATTCCTGGGTATTGTTTTGTGTGTCTGGCTTGCGTGGATCCTACTTGCATGCTTTGCGAGGGTTAATATAGTCTGCCTTAGCTACTGTAACTGGAGTACTATACATAGATATATAGCTATCCCCTCGTGGCCCACGAGGATGGAGATTTTTCAACATGCATGTAGCCAGAAATTGATACCGCAACGGCACCCCTGAATTTTCCTGGCCGCGTGTTTTGCGTGGCATAGACACCACGATGGAGACTGAGTAATAAACCTCTATAAACAAATCATTTGACGGCCAGCAGCTGGGAAAGGAAGTAATTATAGCGTCATATGTTGGACTGGGAGCCTTTGCTAAAAAATACTAGTAGTTGGACAGGAATCAGGTATCTGCGAAAATGGACAGCTTTCTTGCGCGGGTACATCTCCTATGCAAATAAGATTTCTATGCAAATGCATAGGATCCAAAAAATTTCAAAAATTGTAGTGTACATAGAGGTACATATGTAGGGTAGGTCCTATAGTTTAGATCTGATATTTTAGGAAATATGTTCTTATTTCTTCTCTAGTTTATTTCATTTAATTTATATATTATTTATGATGATCTTCACTATATTCTGATATGATAGGAAGAACGAGATATTTTGTTGAGATCTCTTCCGGTGTTTGCGATTAACGTGGGCCGTCCATTGCCTTAAATCCGATGCTCCACAATAAAAGGTACCAACCAAAAGGTACAAAAGTATTGATAGAGGTATTTAAGTATGATGGGTAAAAAGATAATTTTATCCATGACTAATTTGGAAGGCTAGAGGAAAACTTGTCAAGGAGTATACATGACTACCTCTTTCCTATTTACACTGATTTGTTAAGATTTACTCAGTTACCAAAAACACATCAACACGTGCGCGTGATGACTGGTGAGGCACTGCAAATTATGTCATTGAAATCTCTTTCCTATTTTATCTATTTGCATTGTTTTGGTAAGATTTACTATGTTGTGATTTTTTCCTTCACGGGAGCCCAAAGAACACATCTATATTTTTGAAACGAAGTTTTCAAAAAAAAATAAAAAATAAAATTGAAGCGATAACACATCTATATTTACTTGATTCCCAGCACTTTACATTTTTTTTTTTCAAATAGTGTACTCATGTAGGCTGCCTACCATGTTCCAGGATTAACAAATACTATTGTAGATGAACCTTCTGCACTTGCGAATCACTTATAGTATTGTAAAGTTTCATTTATTTTGTTGCATGAGGAATGGTGAAATTATGTAGGCGAAAAGGAAATCATGTAAATAGGAGAAGAACAATTGTTTGCCAACCACTAATTGCACGTCAAATGAAAGTAGACCTTAGCATGCATCATGATTCAAATTCAATCAAAACTATATATATGTCCCTCAAGATTCCAGTCAATTGATTTGAGGCAACGAAACAAATATAGACTGAGTAATGAAGAAAAAAATTGAGTAAATAATTGCATTTCCATGGACTTTAGTTGTCAACCATGCCTTCATAGTTGACATATCATTCATAGGCTTTCACGCATTATATACGATGCCTGCTCAATAAAATAAAATCGCACAACGAGAGTCCAATCCTCCCACATGGCATTCAGATTATTTTGATGCAAGAATTTAAAAGGATGGCGTCAAACACATGAACAGAAGAAAGAAAGGGCGTGAGATGAGAGACAGATCTCATTGTGAAATTAACAAATGGCTTTTAGTTATCATGTCATTACTCACTTGCCATAAAACGTTAATTTTTATTCCGTACCTTACCCCTCTCTCAATCAACGGTTCACGATGAGATACCTCTTGGTACCTATAGATACCTCGCAAACACCATAAAAGATCTCTATTTTGTTTGTCTGTGTCTCAATTTATCTAGGTACTTGGTGCGTTGAAGTTAGCATTTGTGATTTCACTTGGCATTTATGTTCCTTAATGAACATGGGAGGTCTCTCATCTTCCCGGAAAAAAGGAGACGCATCTGCTTGTGATGTTGAGTGAAAGAATCGTGCAAAAGCTTGCAAAGGTAGCTGAGATATATAAATAAACAGAGAACACTACGCCACCAATGCACTGTGCAACCGCATTATTCACAGAACTCACTCAATGCAAACCCAACACAAAGGCAGAGATTGAGGGTAAGCTTATGCTTCAATAACTAAATTTTAGGTACAAATCTCTTGTGGAGATTTTTATACATGAGGGGAGTATAACTTCTTCAATCCCTTGGAAACATACTCGTGCAATTTCTGGTACCATCAGAAGCATTGCAGAAAGTAATGATTTAGCAGAGTGTTGGAAAATTTAGAAGGTGCTATTGCTACCATGACATAGTTTGTTATACTCTTGGGCGGATGTGAACGTATATGCCACAGACCCTATGACACTTAGCTTTACACCGACAATTTGATGTTCGGGAGCCATGTTGAGAAGCAGCAGATCATCAACACCTTGTTGAATGATCCCGGAGCCCATGGTACTCCTACTGTGCTTCCTGTCATTGGCGGTTGCAGGGTTGGTAAAAAAACATTGGTTAGCCATGTGTCCATGAATGATCGTATCTGATCCCACTTTTCTTCAGTTCTGTTTTTTTTTTGTGTGTAACAGTTCTGTTTATTAATGGACATAGCATATCGAGACTGGAGAATGTAAAGTTCAGTAACGAGAGGACTTTGGCTATTGTTGAATTTGTTACGGATGTGGATGATGATAACTGGAAAAAGTTCTATTCAACTATAGAACGTATGACTGCTGAAGGGAGTAAGGTTATAATCATAAGTAGGATTCCAAATCTTGCGACATTTGGAACCTCAGAGGCGTGTTCTCTAAATAGTTTTTCCCTTGAGGCGTATTTTTTAGATTCGAGAATAACTTAATATTCCAGCTGCTGTATCAAAAGATACATCGGGCTGTTCTTATTACAAACACGGTACACATAGTTCACACCAACTCCAAGCAATTAAAAAGACAGTTTTGTTGGGCTGAAAGTAAAAGCTCTTCCTTCGCCATGCATGCTATTAGATAGCCAAACGATTGATAAACCTCCATCCATGGCTGGCGAAGATGTCCATGGCGACCGTCTCAAGACGCCTACAGCCGTCCTTCATTGCTTTATGGTCCTCCTCCTGCTGAAGCATCGACCAAAACCTCGTCCAGTACGTGCCCCTGAAGATAACCTGCAGATATGACGGCACTGGGCCCTTGTCAAACACCATGTCATTTCTACTCAACCAAATTGCCCAACATAGCGCACATGCTCTAACTAGGATCTGGGATTTAAGTTTCTTTGACATCCCAGCTACCCAGCCACCAAACATATGATGTATACTCGTAGGGGGATGCAAACCGAAAGAAACTTGAACTAATCTCCAGCAAAAATGTGCTACATGACAATTGAAGAATAAATGTTGTATGGATTCTTGTTGACAACAAAAACCACAATTCAAATTTCCTTCCCAGTTCCTTCGCACAAGATTATCCTTGGTTAACACCACACCTTTATAGAGATACTATATATATAAAGACTTTAATCTTTAGTGGAATTTTTAGTTTCCAAATAAAAGTATTAAGAGGTAGCGCTTTTGTGGTTAGAGAGGCCCTATACATCGATTTCACTGAAAAGTTCCCATTTTGGTGTAAACTCCATACAAACCTATCCTTTCAATTTGTGAGATGTACACCCCCCATCATGGCAGCAATCGAGTGCCATGCCTCTAAATTTGCCCCCGATAACGATCTTCGGAAAGCAACATTTAATGGTCTTATTGATAAAACTTTCTCCACGGTGGCACTCTTCTTTCTAGCTATATTGTATAAAAAGAAGGAAACAAATCTTTTAACGGTTGGCTGCGAATCCACGCATCCTCCCAAAACCGAATTTGTGAACCATTCCCCAAGACAAACCTACCTAGTGACAAAAATTCATTCTTGACACCCATTAATCCAGCCCAAAAATGCAAATCGCCAGGCATATGTTGAACTTGAGTTATGGTCCTGTCCCTCAAATATTTCCTCCTGAGTAGTCTTTGCCACGTACCATCCTCATTAACTAGCTTAAAGAGCCATTTACTGAGTAAACATTTATTGTGGATGTCTAAGTTTAGAACACCCAGCCCCCCTGGTCTTTTGGTGTACATACAACCTCCCATTTTGTTAGCCTATATTTTTTCTTATGCTCTCACTTTGCCAAAAAAATCTTGACATGTAATAGTCAAGCTTTTTGAGCACCCCTCTAGGAATCTCGAAAAAAGAAAGCATGAACATAGGCAAACTACTTAGGACTGAATTAATCAAAAACTAGACGTCCACCCACGGATAAAAGTTTACTCCGCCAACAGGCCAACCTCTTCTGAAACCTCTCCTCCACATGTTTCCAATCATTGTTTCTCAACGTTTTGTGATGCATGGGAATGCCTAAATAGCAGAAAGGTAATGCCCTATTACTACACCCAAAAATTTGTGAATATTGTTCTTGCCTACTCTTAGCGTCACCATAGCAGAACATTTCACTTCTGTGGAAGTTGATCTTCAGCCCTGCTAATTGCTCAAAAGCACAAAGCAAAAGCTTCATGTTTCTGGCACCCTCAAGATCATCCTCCATAAAGATCACTGTGTCATCCGCATATTGCAAGATAGACAGACCATCATCGACTAGATGTGGGATGACCCCTTTTATCTGACCGGCATCTTTCGCCCTACTTATAAGTATTGGAAGCATGTCAACAACAATGTTGAAGGGGATTGGAGACCCTTGTCTCACCCCCTTCTTAGTCTGGAAGAAATGACCTATATTGTCATTTACTTTAATAGCGACGCTTCCCTTTTCCATTACCACCCTTCCATTCGCACCATTCAGGTGCGAATCCTTTAATTCTTAGAACATGCTGAACAAACGGCCATTTAATCTTGTCATATGCCTTTTCAAAGTCTAGTTTTAGAATTACCCCATTCAATTTCTTCCAATGCATTTCTCCCTTGAGGAGTATAGTTACCACTTCAAGAGTTTGGCATTTGGAAGCACACAAACGAAAAAGATTATCCTGATTTAGCATCAGTAGCAAATGAGCTAGCAAAAGTACTTGGATGGTCACTTGTCACTGTAAATCTTGTTGCCGATTTGCTGCACAGGAATCTTGACAGACAATTCTGGCTCCGCATATTTCACCGTTTCAAGCGGATGGTAGATTATAACTTATCAAAATATTGTGACCATCCAAAGGATATCCTTGACAAGGAGCACTAAATAGACATCACCACCTTGGTTCCTTCCTATCCAGCTTCCTTTTGTCTTACTCCACCTCGAGAAAAAAAAGATGATTGCCCTAGAAAGAAGCTAGCTCATATACATTTCAGTCAGCCGGTGGTAAGAGAAGCGCCTGCTCACAAAATATTGTCTTTCTTCTCTCCTCCATGTAGGATGCCTGGGTGACTAGGCGGGCAAAACACCCATCGTTATACATGCTCTTACATCGAAAGATCCTTGGTGAAGGTAATTTGTCATAAGCCATAAAATGGGTTGTCAACTCACCACCACTACTGAGCTTCTTGGCATGGGCCTCCCAGTTGCATTGATTGGCAGCATACATGAGGAAATCCAGCCACATATCCCGGAGCAGTTGCAAGACAGCCACACTTCCTTTGATCTTTCTCTGGCAGCTGCTTAGTTCCCCAGCAACATGATAAGAGTAAGAGAGTCGAGGTGCATTCTCACCGTCATCACGAGCCCTCTCCTCACGCAGTATTTTGGCAAACTTATTTTTCTTAGAGAAAAGGCCTCTGCCCGGCTTATATTGAAAGCCACCAAAAGTCTGACCAGCATACAGATCCAAATGTCAAAAGCAAACGAAAAAAAGGAAAACTAGAAACCTAAGGAAGATATAGACGAGCTGCTGGGGTTACCAGCTTTCACACAGCATAAAGTTCTATCCTATTACATCAAGGTTCTGCTGGCCTGATGCCCTATATGAAGAAGATATCTGAGACATTTTCCGTTTTGGATTGCTTGAAGACTTTCAGCCAGCTCTTCACCATCTCAGCAGCTTTGTCCACCGTCGACCTCGCCTCCATCTGCAGTAATACCCTCCATCTCTGTATAAAAGACAAGGCAGAATATAGCACGTCAACAGGATGTAAGGGGAAGACCTTCTGGATTACCATCTTATTCCTATTGCGCCATATCGCCCATGATATACCAGCAAATAGGAAAAGACCAATGTCCAAGTTTACCCCAAACTTGTTTTTTAACCACTCCGTCAGTACCTCCGATACTGATGAGGGTGTAGAATCCCCGTTAAAGACCTCGTTTAGGCAACACCATATCACCCTCGAGACTGGGCAAGTAAACAAGATATGATCAAGAGTCTCTTTCTTACCACAAACATAGCAGTTTTCATTACCTTTCCAGTGACAACGTTTCAATTGCATTCCAGATTGCAACCTATCATGGAACATTTGCCAAAGAAACACCCTAATTTTTAGCGGAACTTTACAGCTCCATATTTTCTTCAACAACTTACAAGATATGCTTCCAGAAGTTAGGAAGTGATATAAAGACCTAGTTGTGAAAGTTTTATTAGACTCATGTAGCCATTCGACATTATCCTCCTCATCTATCAGGGTATATCCCTCGATGATCTGCTGCAGCTGCTCCCATTCAGCTGCTTCACTTTCCCCAAAAGTCCTCCTCAAGAGGATACATCCAGAATTCTGTATACATTCTGCTACACTAGCCGAAGGCTTGGTGCAGATCCTAAAGAGCAGTGGAAACTGGATTTTCAGCAGGACATCCAGGATCCACACATCCTCGCAGAACTTGGTTTTCTTGCCGTTCCCTACCACAAACCTAGCACCCCATTTAAAAAGGTGTTTCACTTTGTGGAGTCCTTTCCAAAACTGGGAGCCATTCCCAGTGGAGGAGCTAAAGAAATTCCCATCTCTCATGTATTTTACCTTTAGAAGTTTACACCACAAAGCATCTGGTTCTCTAAAAAATTTCCAAATCCATTTAACTAGTAGGCACTCGTCTAGAATCCTGGTGTTAACAATCCCCAAGCCCCCCTGTTCTTTGGGTCTACATATGGCCGGCCATTTAACCATATGATATTTGAAAATATCAGATGCCCCCTTCCAGAAAAAATTTGATCTCACCGAATCCATTTCCCCATGGGTTCCCAAAGGGAGAAGGTAGAAGCCCATCATCCTTTGTGCCATCGCAAATTTTAATTCAGTTTGCTTTGTTGAGTTTGTGTCCCTAGTCAGTATCGTGTTGCTGGTCAGAGTTTTGTGTCGTTTATCCAAGTTTGGGCTTAAGTTTTGGAGTGGCTCCTGCTTTTCTATGCGCAACAGGACTTAATTTTGTTTTTCCTTGCGTGAGGTTGTGTTCTCATTCAGGTTCTGCTATGACTGGTAGTGCATAAAAGGTCGAATTCTGAACCTTCTTTTTTGTGCGCAAGTGGAAAAGAGGAAGGGAAATAGCAGACCTCCAGTTTCCGTCTGTGGTGCTAGAATAAAATAAAAGGAAGATATTTTTCAGGTTTCTATATCCTGTTGCTGGGGAAGAACGAAACAAATAGGGAAGCCGAGCTTTCAAAAAGAAATTTCCAGATCCCTTTTCTTCTATTGAATAGCGCTGTGCACGTGGGCAAATTATTTCCTTTGCTACATCTGTAAGGTTGTGCATTGTTTGTTGCCCGAAACCTGCCAACTGCAGAATTGTTTTGGTACTTGTGCTGATACTTCTTTTCCTAAGTTGCCTTGCGTTTGATTTGTATCCTGATTTGCGGCACTTCTGAAAAAAAAAAAAGAGAAAAAGGCATCAGGTGTATAAACAAAAAAAAAAGAGAAGAAGAAAAAAAAAAGCCACACCTAGAAAAAAAGCAAGGAAAATAAAGAGGAAAACAACTCAGAGTGCTTGCATCCTTTGAGTCTGTGGTACATTTTCATTGCTAGCTTGTCTAGGTCCGACGACAATTTTAGGCCAGCAACATTGACTTATACTTTGGACTATTATTCAACTTTGCAATTTCTAAATTCGAAGTTTGCTAATCCTTGCTACTCATATATTTGCCTACCAAGCTCCACATATATACTTCCGAACAGGCACAGATTTTTGACCCTCACAATCGTCAGATCACTCTCCAGGTATCCTTTGCTTTGTTAGTAAGAACCTTGTAAGAGCTTGGTAAGATGCCTCCAATTGCTTGTTGAGAGTCTCCACATTGATATAGTAGTGATAGGAAAATATACTCTTGTATTTTTTTTTCTTGTTTTCTACTAACAATGACAGGTCGTTCGTATCCACCAACATATGATGGTCTTGGTCATGATGAGTACATAGAGTGGGAGATTGCAATCGACAACATATTTTCTACTCGCTTTATGTGTCCAAGGAGAAAGGTACAAAATGCATCTAGCGTTTTGAGATGTTCTGCTTTATCTTGGTGGGAGTCTTTGAGCATTAGTGATGAATCTCAAACTTGGACAGATATGAAACTTCTTATGAGAGAAACCTTCGCTAATCCACCTCCTGTTTTGAATTCATATAATGAGGTGTCTCTTGTAGAAGAAGAGTCTATTAGTATTCCTCTTGCTGTACCTAACCTTTTGCAGGATAATGTACATGAGCGAGAAGATGACGTGGAAGAACATGAGGAGCTCATAGCTTCATGTGCAAATTCAGAACCATCTTTTCATCATGTACCTACTCCTGCTGCATTTGAGGGCAACGGTAATGCCCATAGTGCTACACACACGGAAGGTGAGATTTCTCTTAATGTGCTGAATTTTTTCCACTAATCGTGCTAATGTAGAGCAAAATCTAGTGGAACCTTCTGTTGGTTTATCATTGTCACAAGTTGATTTTCCTGCTGGTCCTTGTGATAAAAAGGAGTTGTGTGCTGATGCTTCACTTATATCTTTGTCACAACTAGTGAATGGGAACAATACTTCTAATTTTGATTCAACCACTTGTGCTGAAATTAAACATCTGATTCCCGTTACCTGTGAAAATGATGAGCTGAAATTGTTGTCTTCTCTAAATACTTTGGGTTATATTGAATTTGATATTCTGTGTAAGCTAAGTTGTTTGGAGAAGAGCCTTTTTGCAAATTTTGAGTTGCCATGCTTAACTAGGAATACATATCACTTCATTGGTAAATATAACTGTAAAGGAGAATATATGGTCCATCGAGTTTATATTTGTTCAAAACTGAAATCTTCTCTGAATGGACAACAATGTGATCAATTGGAGGGCAGCAATAACACTAATCATGTCACATCCAGTTCCTCTAGTTCTGTTGCCAAGAAACAGGTTATCTTCAAAGAAGGGGAGCATTGGTGGTTGTTACCATTGTCTTCTACTACTACGATCAAACTGAGGACGGTTTGGATTCAAGAAGGGGAGGATGATGAGGACATCACTTCATTGGATACAACCAACACTTTTCCTTTGTACATGCAAAGTTCAATCACTAGAGCTCATGCGCGACGATTGAATTTACAGGTGAGCTCGTTCCAAATAATGTGTTCTTTACATGTTTTTGAGAATAAAATGCTACCTAATGATTTAATTATTGTTAGGAACCATGGTGATGATGATGAGATAGCTGGAGAGGAGCTTGGAGGCATGGGAGGGCCAGCAAGGGCGTCTATGCCAAGTTGGAGGCCCAATCCAAGTCGACTTCGAGTCCATTTCGGAGTCCAGGAGCAATTTGCATTAAAACGGTAGCCTAGGTCGTATACGGGCTTGGTTTTGGATGTTATATATATGCACGGAAAGACAATTGGACCACCTTTCCAATGGCTCTGGTTTCAGGTCCAAATACAACCGGAGTCATCGGGAATTGTCGAAACAAGTTGATGTCCAGAATCTGTCTCGGTGCTGGGCCTCCTTTTTTGGTCTTTGGGCCCTGTATTTCGTATGAGCCCAATAGAGGTGCGTCCAGGGGTCTTTGCACGACCCTAGAGTCTTCATAAATAGCAGCCGCCACATCATTAGGGTTTGGGTTTTGCTTAGATTATTCTGTCAAGAACAGTTTTGCCGTTCATCGGTTTGTGAGACACCAACTTTTGAGTTTAATCATATATCTGCAATTTGGTTGCATTCTTTCTTGTTCTTGCTTGTGTTCTTCGATTTGCAGGTAGGGATTAGCCTTTTGGGTGAGTTCAATCGTGCTTGCACGGTTGATAACAATAGGAGACGTGGTGTTGCGATTGCGGGGTTTCGGATCGTGTTGTTCGGAAGCCGGATCGACTTGTGTCAAGTCTCCGCCAAATCGTTGTTTATCTGAACCTTTCGGAAGATCGGGACCCTAGTTCACATCAATTAGGATGTTTGGCTTTGCTTTGGTGAATCAGGGCTTCTTTAATATATCTGTTGCTTGGGTACCGGAAGGAGGCAGGGCCCTGGGGATTGTAGAAGTGATTAATGGTGATGTGAATGAGGGGAAGCTGACTGATGAACTGAAGAACCTTATTGACTCCAAATGGGATTGGAGGGTGAGGAAACTCCAAGATACTGAATTCATGGCAGAATTTCCTAGCAAGCAATCCTTGGAGATATGCTCAAAGATGACTGAGATGTGCACTGATCTGTATGGATTTAAGCTCAAAATCATTAAATCAAATATCGATCCGGAGGCATCTTCAGTGCTCCAGTTGGCATGGGTTAAGATCTCAGGAATTCCATCTTTTGCTAAACAAGTTGATATTGTAAAGGAAGTTGCCTCCTTGGCAGGAAAACCTGAGGTGGTAGATGAGCTGATCTTGATCAGAAATGGCCCAATCAAGGTTCAGATGTTGTGTAGGGACCCAGCTACTCTGAGAGGTGTAGTTCTGATCTTTTTCAACAAGGCAGGCTACGATGTGAAATTTGAAGCTGAGAGCCTTAGTAGCCAAGGGAATCTAGCCTGACTACCCCCCCCCCCCCCCCCCCCCCCCCGCCCCAAGCCACCTCAAAAATCAAATAATGATCGTGATGAATATCAGGAGGATGAGGAGGAGGAGGGGAGAGACCAAAACCATAGACACCAAAAATCTAGCTCATCTGGAGGGCTGAGAATTGAAGGAGGGTCTTCTGGACATGGGGGAATGAGAAGGACTGCTAATCAAACAATGCTCCCTGTGATTGAGGAGAAGGCAGTGAAAATTGGGATAATGGCACATGATGGGCTGAAGGTCATTGCTGAGGTCTATGAGGAGATGAATGTCACTCAGTGAGGTGACACCCAATTGGTGGCCGCAGCTACCCCGGAACTCTCTCGTAGTAAGACAGATCTTGAAGTTATAGATGACGGAGAGGAGGAACTGCTGGACCTCAGTTCTCTGAGTCAAAGGGAAAATGTCTCCTCGGGGGATACAGAAGTACCTGAAACTCCCAGCGAGGAAACTGGAGATATGCTGGAGAAAAACAAAATTAAAGAAGTCAATCTACAACAGCTGAACCCTTCCTTGGAGGACTGGAAGATGTCATGGGATGATGAGCCTATGATCAGACTCTCCCAGCACCTACCCAACAAGGAAATGGATGATCTAAGCATCAAAGCGTACAATGAAATGGTGATGAGAATGTTCTTGGAGAACAATGACACAGGGAAGGGTGGTGGGGAGAAAATCCTGATTCCTGACCACTTAATGCTAGTGCACAGTAAGTAGGGGCTAATGATCGAAGGTGCCCCAAGCGTCACTGCTAGGTTGAATGCATGCTCAATGCAAGAAAAGCCACAAGAGGACACGCTGGATAAACAACTGGAAGATCTGGATAGGGAAAAGCTAGATCTGGAAGTTGAGATCTCGGATGCTGAACAAGAGTGGTCTGAACCCAGTAAGAAAAGCGTCAAGAGGAGAGCGAAAAGAAACCTAGGCCTGCTAACAGCTGCTACAAGAAAGAGCTCGAGGCTCTTAGGAAGGGGTGGAATATCTGTGGGAGAAATGGCGTCCAGGAGGGCCCAAGGAAAGAATTTGGAAGGTAATCTTAACTCACACTCCAACTCATCCTTCTCTCTAAACAATAGTAATGGTTTTGCAATATTGAATAGTGTTCAGGAATGACTACCTTGGGGAGGTAGCTGCAGATCTTGATATCAACTTTCAAACGTCTGGGGAGGGGGAAATCCCCCAGATAAATGCTATGAAGGCGGAAGAGATAGCCAGGGCGGCTATTGCTGAAGCTAACTATATGGCTTATTTAGAGAGAATTAGGGAGAAAACCCAATTAAATGAGGAGGAGGTAGATGAACTTGAGATGGAGAAAAGCCATGTAGCTGGGGGAGCTAAGGCTGATCAGATGTCTGAGGTCTGTCCTAGCAAGGGTGCTAGGAGGAAGCAACCTCAGACCAAACAATATAAAAAAGGAAACAAAAAAATGAGATTTATTTTTTGGAATATCAGGGGGCTTTGGACACGGGGTTAGAAGACAACAGATTAGAGATTATATCATCGATGAGAGACTAGACCTCGTGGGGTCCAGGAAACTATTAAATCTGATTTCTCCAGCAAGGAGCTGAGTGAGATTTCTTGGCATTTTTCCTTTAGTTGGCATTGGGTGCCGGGTAAAGGACATTCTAGGGGTATCCTACTAGGAGCTAGGGAGGATACCTTTGAAATTGAGGATAGAGATGAAGGAGAATATTTTGTGAGTATGATTCTTAGACATAGGTTGTCTAACTTCAGATGGGAACATATGGTGGTGTATGGTCCTGCTAACCATGATTTCTCCTCTGACTTCATCTCAGAACTTTCCAGGAAATGTATAAGGGTGACACTTCCTGTGGTAATGGGGGGCTTCAATCTTATCAGATATCTTTCTGATAAGAGTAATGATCATGTAGATCAGAGATTAATGAACAAATTCAACCTGTTCATTGATCTCCACCAGCTTAAGGAGATTAGGAGATCTGGCTCCAAGTTCACTTGGACTAACAAACAATTGAACCCCACTATGGTGAATCTTGATAGGGTGCTAGTCTCTACGTCTTCGGAGTCAAAATTCCCTTTATGCTTTGCTTGGAGTAAAACCAGGGTGGGGTCTGATCACTGGCCTATCTTCCTAGATACTGGAGAAGGGTCTCCACAAAGGCCACATTATTTTTTCTTTGAAAAAAGTGGCTCCTTGAGCCTGGCTTTTACAAACTGATTCAGGGTAAATAGGAGAGCTTTGTGTCTGATCTTGATAGTAGGGCATACTCTATCTCAGCTTGGCAAGGGTGCCTAGGTGCTTTGAGAAGATTTCTTAGGGGCTGGAAAGCTAACTTGATAGCTGAGCGCAAAGATGATTTTAGCTGAACTTGACCGTTTTGATAGTAAAGTTGAGTCGGTGGGGCTGGACAACGAGGAGTGGCTTAATAGATATGATCTAGAGGGGGCACTAGAGAAAATTTGTAAGCAGGAAGAGATCTATTGGCAACAACGAGGAGATGAATTGTGGATCCTGAAAGGGGATGCCAATACTGATATCTTTCATAAATCTGCTAATAGTAGGAGAAGGAAATGTACTATCATGTCTCTAGAGACTGATAAGGAAGTCCTAGAGGAACAAAAAGACCTAGAAAAGCATATAGTCAACTATTACAAATCTCTCTTTGGTACCAACCCTGACAGGGGTGTTAGGTTAAGTGAGGATTTTTGGGATACTCAAGGTAGAATAGATCGAGAGGATGAGGAACCGAATCTGAAACAAAAATTGCTCTAGTTGTTGGGGGCATGAAAACCGAATCTGCCCCTGGCCCCAATGGGTTCTCAAGGTGCTTTCGTTCTTGTGGAATAAGAAGCCCTCGTACCTTAATGAAAGGAAAATAGGAATTTTTCGTTAGGTATTTGACCAAATAGGATCGTCCAGTTCTCCCTTTTTAAGAAATTTTGGCCATTGATCAAAGGAAATATGATGAGTATGTTTGGTGAATTCCAAGAAAATAAACTAGATATAAAGAGACTGAATTCAGGGGTCATAACTTTGGTGCCTAAAATACAGGAGGCTAACTCTATCAAACAATATAGACCCATTTGCTTACTTAATGTTGACTTCAAGATTTTCCCAAGAACCCTGATGACTAGGTTGTCCCCTCTTGCTGGAGTCGGACTGCTTTTATAAAAGGGAGGAATATCTTGGAAGGTGTAATCACTCTCCATGAAACAATTCATGAACTTAAGAGAACAAAGGAAAAAAGGGATAATTCTTAAGATTGATTACGAAAAGGCTTATGACAAAGTAAGGTGGAGCTTTCTGGAGGAGGTCCTGGTTAGAAAGGCCTTCCCTAAGAAAGCTATTAAGTGGGTCATGAGTACTGTCCAGGGGGACAAGTATGCATCAACGTCAATGGCACCAGAACCACAAGTTTTAAAACCTACCAGGGGCAAAGACAGGGGGACCCACTCTCACCCCTTCTCTTTAATCTGGTGACTGGTGCCCTAGATGTCCTTAGGAAAGCTAAGGACAAAGGGTATATCAAGGGAGTTATACCGCACTTAATCCCTGGGGTGCTTACTCACATCCAATACGCTGACGATACTATGGTCATGATCCAAGGGGATGACAACTCTATTTTGCACTTGAAATTCATTTTATATTGCTTTGAGTGGATGTCAGGGCTTAAAATCAACTATCATAAGAGCAAAGCCTTTGTTTTTGGTATGGGTGAGGAGGATAAACACAGGGTGGCTAACATGTTAAATTGTACTCTTGGGGATCTGCCTATAAAATATCTGGGAATTCCGATAGATCAGAAATCCCTGAGGATTGGTGCATTTATGAGCCTTGTGGATAAACTTAGGAAAAAACTTCCTCCTTGGAAAGGGAGATTAATGTCTTCTGGAGCGAGACTGATCCTATCTAACACTTCCCTGTGTAGTCTACCCACATACGTGACAGGACAGCGGAAGATGAACAAGTAAATTTTTTTTGTAGGGCAATTTTCTGGGCTCTAGGATGAAGGCGAAATCAAACAAATTAATCTAGGGTAAGGGCGAACATAACAGAGCACCTGAAGCTCTGATAACCACTTGATGTGAACTAGGGTCCCGATCTTCCGAAAGGTTCAGATAAACAACGATTTGGCGGAGACTTGACACAAGTCGATCCGGCTTCCGAACAACACCATCCGAAACCCCGCAATCGCAGCACCATGTCTCCTATGGTTATCAACCGTGCAAGCACGATTGACCTCACCCAGAAAGCTAATCCCTGCCTGCAAATCAAAGAACACAAGCAAGAACAAGAAAGAATGCAACCAAATTGCAGATATATGATTAAACTCACAAGTTGGGGTCTCACAAACCGATGAACGGCGAAACTGTTCTTGACAGAATAATCTAAGCAAAACCCAAACCCTAATGATGCGGCGGCTGCTGTTTATGAAGACTCTAGTGTCGTGCAAAGACCCCTAGACGCACCCCTATTGGGCTCATACGAAATACAGGGCCCAAAGACCAAAAAACGGCGGTGCAGCACCGAGACAGATTCTGGACGTCAAATTGTTTCGACGATTCCTGATGACTCCGGTCGTATTTGAATCTGAAACCAGAGCCATTGGAAAGGTGATCCAATTTTCTTTCCGTGCATATATAGAACATCCAAAACCGAGCCTGTATGCGACCTGGGCGACTATTTTAATGCAGACTGCTCTTGGACTCCGAAACGGACTCGAAATCGACTTGGATTGGGCCTCCAACTTGGCATAGACGCCCTTGCTGGCCCTTGCACGCCTCCAAGCTCCTCTGCAGCTATCTCATCATCATCACCATGATTCCTAACAATAATTAAATCATTAGGTAGCATTTTATTCTCAAAAACTTGTAACGAACACATTATTTGGAACGAGCTCACCCATAAATTCAATCGTCGCGCATGAGCTCTAGTGATTGAACTTTGCATGTACAGAGGAAAAGTGTTGGTTGCAATGGAGTGATGTCCTCATCACTAATCTTTTCAGCCCTACCACAATCCACAGCCATATGACCAGAAGCTTTACATTTGTAACACACTAGCTCGTTGTTACAGTCCCACTGATGATGCCCACCTGTAGCATTTGATCTTTGACATATCCAGTTCCTGTGGCTGTATCTTCTTCCCTTTCCCTTCAGCTTGTTTTCGGTCCAAATAGCCCCTAGCATCCTCCTGATTCTGGTACCTCCCCTGGACCTGATCATATCCACCCCTCGCCCCCCGGCGCTGTACGTCGTCCATCTGGACCTGGTGGCGCCGTCATGGCCGCCGGCCGCGACCATGCATCGCGTACATCACCGGCACCTATCAGTCCTCTGCAGCTCCCCTACCTTCCAACGGCGTGCGCACTCACCGTTCCACATGAGATTTTCTCTGTTTGTTTTGGTAATTACTACACTCTACAATGTGTCTACAGTCTACTAATCTAAACCATACTAATTCATCATGCATCTAATTAATTACCCTCTTTTTTCTGACATAACAGATGGAGTCAAGAAGACCGCTTCACTCTTTTTTCTGACATGACCACGCGAGTTGAAGCTGAGCACCGCATCACCAATTACACGAAGCACAGAAAAGTAGTGCCATTGCCAGAGCGGTTTCTGCACCAGCTACGCCTGCATCGTTTGTTTCCCTCTAATATCTCAAGGTAATTTCTCAGCAATATGCATTCGAACCCGTGCTCCATATTTTGCTAGGTTTGTTTCGTGCAGTGTCCAGCTGCTGGTACATATATAAACTCCATCAACCTCACACCATCCGCAACTGGGTGTCACTTCACCCGATGCATGAATTCCAAATTTCCCACCTACTTTCAGAGATTTGGTTAGTCACGTCATGCGTACGGGGTACTCATCTTCGGGTTAGCATTGGCTTGGCTCGGCTTAGCACCGGGATAAATCTGAATGACACTCGATGATTGGCTGTCATGCGTATTGGTTTTGCTAGTCCAAATCTAACGCTACTTGGCAATTAAAATACTCAGCCAGACTGCGTGATTAAATTCGATCTGTGTCTCCTAGCATGCATTAGTCATTTTGTTGTTAAAGAAGAAGGGGATGTGCTATTTTTCAGGCGACTGAAAGTTGAGCTGCTCTCAGTCGACCCACGTAAGCCCTTCATTTTGCATCCGACACCCTTGCTATCTTCTTCCACCTCCGGTTGGGAAATGAAGCAGAACATTCTCTCCTCGATTGTTGGTGTTTCTGATTCTACCCTTCAACGACTGAAAGTTTCCTCAATTTCAGTCGGGCTAATTTCTTAGGTGCCATTGCAAAAAATTTGTAATGCCGTATATGCCATTGGCCTTTCAGTGACAGATGGGATCCACCTACTAACAGTGGCATATTCAGGATTATGAAAATTTGCAATGGCGCAGAAATATTCCCATTTCAGTCGACCGATGAAAAGTAAATACGAAGAAAAAAATGACTAGACGGATGTAAAGACACCCGATTGACTAGATGGAGAATATGAAAACGGTGGGAGGATGTAAAGATACCCGGGAGTATAGACGAACCAATAATACGTGTACCCTTTCTTTAGATAGGAGGGTGTTCGCCGTCGGTTTTTATTAGAAAAAAACCATACAAACGCACAACATACCCCTTGCCACTATGGCAAGGACGAAATTTCGTTGGTATTGTTTATTTCGACCATATCTCTGATAGGAATTCCATGCTATTAAAATGGTCTTCATCGAGGTCGCCCTGGACCACGCCGTTGGTGACTACTTGGTTCGTGCAGCTCGAGCTTGTTGGCCATTCATTGCCACTCATGCTGGTGACCGTACGACTTTTGCGCACAAATGTGCCATAGTTGTTGGCAGTCCGGTGCTAGGTGAAGCCATCTCCGAGACTTGATTCCTAGGAATAGGAGCTGGGTCGAAGCTAAACACCAAGTAGTAAGCATCACCAATTACAGCGGGAGCGCAACATACATGGAGGCGCAGAAGAGGCAGTGCCATTGCCACGGGGTGATTTCTGCACTGGCTATTACAAGGACCACTTGGCCCAACCCACACTGGGCTACTCCATCCATATAGCAACGGGTCATGACACTGCCATGCCGAGTAGCTATCCGCCCTGCAGCTGCTGGAGCGAGCAGTTCCAGGGACCCGGCGGCGCCGCCATCACCGCCGGCCGTGACCTCCAGCCCGCCTCCCCCTCACGAACCTTGCTCGAGGGTGCTGAGCCGCGTCAGCCCCTGCGTCGCCTACATCACAGGCACCCAGCAGCCAGGAGGCTCCCACTCCAGGTGGCACCTGCTGCTGCCGTGGTCTCGCGGACTTCTTCACTAGATCGGCGGCATCTGCTTCCAACAGTGACGATCTGCACTGTAAGCGGCGAGATCAACTGCTTCCTCGCCACACCCGTCAATCCTCTCAGATTGGCCTACCTTCCAACGGCGTGCGCAGTCGGCATTCCCCGTGAGCTTTTCTCCGTACTCCTCGACGTCCTCCTCGCCTCCCTCCCGGCCGCGGCCTGATAAGCGGCGAGATCGACACCTATCAGTCCTCTGAAGCTCGCAAACCTTCACAGTTTGTTTCCCTCTAATATCTCAAGGCAATTTCTCAGCGATATGTATTCGAACCCATGCTCCATACTTTGCTAGCATGCCTGCCACACATCGTGTTCTGGCTTGTTTCATGCAGTGGTCACCTGCTGGTACATATATATAAACTCCATCAAACATCACACTATCCGCAATTGGGTCACTTCACCCGATTCATGAGTTCCAAATTTCTCATCTACTTTCAGCGATTTGGTCACGTCATGGGTATGTGGGTGCTACATCTTCGGGTTATCATTGGCTTGGCTCGGTTTAGCACGGGGATAAATCTGAATGGCACTCGATGTGTGGGCTGTCATGCATATTGGTTTTGCTAGTCCAATCTAACGCTACTTGGTAAAATACTCAGCTAGACTGTGATTCATGCAATCTGTGTCTCCTAGCATGCATTAGTCATTTTATTGTTGATATATCAGAGATGTTTCCCGAAAAAGCCATGGTGGTACCAGTAACTCTTGGCGTCCTAAAAGTGCTCGCTAAGCGGCAGGAAAGGTCAACAGATCAGCGGGCACAACAGAGCATAGGACGAGGATCTGGGTTGCACTACTGCGAAGGCCACGAAGATGCGATTCAAAGAGCACCGAGTAGAATACGGAGTACGTACGCATCACGATTGACCTCGTGTCCATGCATATCTCACCCCTGAATGCAGGATGCACAAAGCGAATTCATTTCACCCTCAAAAAAAAAAAAAAAAAAGGAACACGGTGGCCTGGATCGGCCGGTATCCATGGCGGGGGCTCGCCATCATATCCCTACCATGCGAGGTGAACAAGTCATAACATTAGAATGAATCAGCATAAAAGGAGACATGCTCTGAAGCCCTCTGCTTACATATATTGATCTTGTATGCTTTCAATACTTACATGCATCACATAAAAGTTTTTCTTTGTCCACTTTACTCATCATATCTGGAAATATCTTGGCCATACTATCAAATGACAAATGTCCCAAGTCAACAATGTTCAAGTATCACCTTGGCCTCCTTTTCACCCATAGAACTGACAAAACAGTGCATGAGGAATCATCTTTTCTATCCCGGAACATAGACAGTGATGTCTTATGCCACAACTGAGCATTCTTCCTGTCCTCCTGTCCTCAATTAAGCAATTTTTTTGATCGAGAGTAACACGGCAATCCATATGATCCACCAAAGAACTTACGGATACTAGATTAACAGAAAAAAGAGGGAACATATAAAACCGACAATAATGTAATTGATGGGGTGCATTGAACTGTGCCAATGCCTTTAATTAGTTGAGCAGTTTCATTGGCAATTTGAATAGTTTCCTTTTGCATCGGAGTAAATGGATTATATGATGTAAATTCACTCAATGTACCAGTAACATGCTTAGATGCACCTCAATCTAGTATCCAATTTGCAAGTGATGTACCTTAATTAGGATGAGGAAGGTTAACAAGGTTGCCAACGATTGTCTTGGTCTCCTTCAATTCTTCTATACTTGACCTTATTTCTGAACTCTTTGTCAAGAATAATCGAGGGATCTTACCAAGTTGATTTGCGATAAAGAATTTGGGCCAACTTCTCAAATACTTGCTCAATGCCTTTGCTTTCTCCCATTTTTTAGAAATAACAAACAATTTCTCAATCTTTCCACCAAAGAAAACAACAGCAGGCAAGAGCATCACCTTCCTTTTCATCCATTGGCAACTGAACCAGACAAGTACCTGCCTCCCCCTTATTTTTTGTTAATTTCTCTCCCAAGCAAGAGTCTTCTAGCTCCCCCCTTATTTTTTGTTAATTTCTCTCCCAATCAAGAGTCTTCTAGCTCAATACAGAGAACTATTTCTTCCAAGCAACACAGCCACGGACTGCTGCCTTCTACCTCCTCTCCAGCACCTCCTATTCCAGTAGCAGCACAAAGTACCACACCACTGCAGCTGTCGTGCTACTGAAGTACTGCACCTCTTCTCTCTCTTCAGCTCCCCCTGAATCGACGCTTTTAAGCCTGTTTCTTCTTCTCCTCTGTTTCTGTCTAACTCCCTTCTCAATATCGAAGGTAGCTCAAGCTCAGGGAACTCGTCTTCCCTGTCCTTTTCTACTCAGCACCACGGCAAACAATTGCCCGTGGAGTCTCCTTCAATCAACAAAAATGCTTCAGCTGACACAAATCGAGCTGCCTAGCTCTAATCAGAGCAGTACCTGTCCCTGTTCTTCACGTCCTGCCTTCAGTTGGTGCCCGCTCACGCCTCTGCTCCGCGCACACGCGAGCTTCCTGCTCTACACAAGCGCGCCTCCGCAAGCAAGGGTCTGCTCCGCCTCACGCCTCCGTCGAGGTGAACACAGCGTCACTTCTGTGCAGTTCCGTCTCCACCTCTCTCTATTCCATCTTCCTGCTCACCTCCAGAACAAGCACGCCCACCTCTTCTCCAGTTCACTCGACCAATCCCTCCGTCATCATGGCAGGTCGCAGCTCGCCTTTGGTCACTCGCTGCTCACCGTACGTATCCCTGATACCATGTGGATATTTTTAGGGAAATTTCTGGAATTGCTGCTTCCATTCTGTTCTCAGGGTACATTAATATACATACATATAGGCTCATTGGCCTTTTGCACACAGCCCAACAACTACCATCCATGTGATCAGCTTAAGGAAACGTTCTTCAATATATTTATAAGGAAGAAGTCCATTTTACTACCCTCAAGTATCTATGTAATTCACTTAACTACCTAAACTATTTTTTTTGTCTATTTTACTGTCTCTAACTATTTAGATTGGTTCAATTCACCCCCTCATAAAATTTGTCTTTTTTAGGGTAAATTTGCTAAACACACTAGAAAGATGTGGCTTTAGCCACAACACACTCCAACTTTCGTATTTAGTTGTAGCACATTCAAAAGGTGTGGTTTCATAGCTGCAGCATACTAAATAGAGGAAAAGTGTTTTTTCACTTTTTTGTATGTCATTGCAGGTAATGCATTACAACTTGAAACTTTGCACATTGATACATTGTGACATTCTCTATCCATGTGTTTTTTTATAGATCTTTTACTGGTTATTTAAATAATGTTTCATTGAGAATAATTTTTGTTGTATAAAACAACCTATGTGAACAATCACGGATAAATCTGCAAAAAATCACATGAGCAGAGTATGCATCAATTTATCACTGTGCAAAATTTTAAATTGTAATGTATTTCGTGCAATGAGATAGGAAAGTTTGAAAAATCACTTTGTTCTTGTTTAGTGTGCTGCAGCTATGAAACCACAACTTTTGAGTGTGCTACAACTAAATACGAAAGTTGGAGTGTGCTGTGGCTAAAGCCACATCTTTTCAGTGTGTTGTAGCAAATTTTCTCTTTTTTTTTTCTCTAGCTACACATCATGTTTAAGCATAAATTTTTGTGAGATTATAGGTTAAAACATACCTTATGTTAGAAAAATATTTAAATAATTTGTTTTCAAATTTTTTATATGTGTAAAGTGTGCAATACAAATTTGACATATAAGATTGAATAATGCAAGAAATATTTCTGAAAATCTAGAACAATTTTTCTAGCATAGAGGATGAAGTCATCTACCATCCTACAAAATTTAAGCTTCAAATATAACCCATACAAACAGAAACAAAAAATAAAAAAATTACGAGGGGGTGAATTGAACCAATAGATAGTTCAGGGTAGTAAATCAGACTAAAAATTAGTTTAGGGGGTTAATTGGACCATATGGATACTTGAGGGTAGTAAAATGGACATCTTCATTCATAATAATGATAATATATTGCTCCAGGTCAATGTAATAATATATATATTTGGAGAGGACTCGACCAGCACAATGTTTTTCTTCGACAGCTCTGAACTTGAGGAAGACAAATTTGAAGTACTAAAAGATTGAGATTTTTGATCGGACATGTCATGAAATATTTAAATTATTTTAAACAATTGCTTTAGATTTTAAATAAATTTATTAGAGAACACCACAGCAGTGTGCGGGCATTCCCTTAGTTACTAGTATATCGAATACTCAAAGGCTCACGAGCTTTGGCTCCCGACCCGGATGTTAAAACTGGTAGTGTTAACAAAAGGAATAGTGGTTTGTCAGTCACAACATTATCATGCGTGAGACCTGAAGTCGCTGATAGGTCCACCACTAACATGCATGAATGGATGCAGGAACAAAGTCAATCGTCTATCATCTGCTTGGTATATTATGTACGTAACAATGGTTGCGCGCCGCCGGCCATGGAGCATCAAACTCCGGTCAAACTGGCATCGAACATAAAAGTGTACTGATTGCTATATTGATTGCTCAAGGCACACTAGCTTTTGCTCACCCGCTGTTAACCGTCAGGTCGTTGATAATTCGACCCCCAACATGCATGAATGGACATACTCAGACTGCCAAAAAAAAAAAAAAAACTCGTCATCTTCTTGAAATGTAGCAAGACAGAAGCGGTTGCGCGCTCCAGTGAAACGTCAATGGAGCATGCATCAAGAGTGCATTCTTCAATCAGTAGCCAGCAATACATAAAAAGGCCCGGGCGCCGTGCCGTCGATCGGCTCACTCCTCCGCTCATCTATATATCCACTGCACGGTGCACCCCCCCACCCCCCCACACCGTTGATGATGTTGAAGGCCTTCGTCGTCGCTGCAATCATGGCCCTGACCCTTGACGCGGCAGCCGCAGGGAGCGACACAGGGCCACTTGCTCGCTGGCACCGGGGCCGCCGTCCGGGCGCAGCAGGTTGTTGGCCTGTCGAGTAGCTGCCCGGTGTGTCCACCGTGCAGCTGCCGGCGTGATCGGTTGATCGGTTTGTCCCGGCGAGGGCGCCGGGGACCTGGTGGCGCCACCATCGTCGCCGGCCGAGAGCTCCACCTCACCCAGCCTGCTCAACGGCACTGAGCGGCGTAAGGCGTAAGCTCCTGCGTGGGATA
The DNA here is from genome assembly GCA_007726485.1 of Eragrostis curvula. NCBI lineage: Eukaryota > Viridiplantae > Streptophyta > Magnoliopsida > Poales > Poaceae > Eragrostis > Eragrostis curvula. The sequence continues at coordinate 41,000,348 of CM017440.1, forward strand.
CCAGCTAGCTGCCGCGGCCTGGCTGAGTATTTCAACACCTCGGCCGCATTTGCCAACGACGATCTCGGCTCCGTGTGCTCCCACGTGACTGGGAAAGTAACAGGTTCCTCACGAGAATGATTAGTTTCTCTGAGGCTCATCTATCTAAAGAGCGATTGCTGCACCGGCTACGCCTGCATAGTTTGTTTCCCTCTAATATCTCAAGGCAATTTCTCAGCAATATGGATTGGAACCCGTGCTCCATATTTTGCTAGCATATGCCTGCTTCATCGTGTTCTGATTTCTTTCATGCAGTGGCTTGCTGGAACATACATATATACTCCATCAACCTCATACCATCTGCAACTGTGTCGCTTCACCCGATCCATGAGTTCCAGATTTTTCACCTACTTTCAGTGATTTGGTAAGTCGTGCCATGTGTGATGTACTACATCTTCGAGTTATCGCTTGCTCAGCTTTATTCTGTCCATCAGTGATAAAGGTCTTGAATTTTTTTTCTTACTAGCTGGATCGTTTTGTCTAGCCTACGAGGCCTTTAGATATGTCCATTTTTCTGAGCTTATTGCTTTGGTAGAATTCAGAATTCCCGATGAAGCTAGGATCTTTATTGCTTTGTTGTGCGTCTAACTTTTCCAATACTTGTACAAGCAATTGAAGTATGGAATTATTTTTTCTTATTAGAATTTTGGAGTCTTCTTTTGGGGGTATCGTAGTGTGAAAAACTGACGAGAGGTGATAGATATTTCACTTTTTCTTTTAGAGCTTGTTATACTCAGTCATCTAATAAGGAAATAATTAATTTTATGACTTCTTTTATTAAACTCTTTACTTCAAGTATATGTTTGTCTGTTGTTATACTTCAAAAACTTGTTGCTTACGTGGTGTTATTTTTTTATTATGAAACTTAATTATTATTTTATATAGTCAATATTTGTACGAGATTTCATTTGGTTTCTTTTGATTTCTTCTAACACTTGCATTGCTAGATTCAACTTATTATTCATTTCTGAATGCGGAGTTTCAAGTGGAGTATGCTCTCTTTTTAAAAAATCCACCTTTTGGTTCAGGTCGTCATGTCTTTTTCCCCAAGTGATATAGAAATTATAGATAAAGTCTACAACTAAATTCAGCTGACTATGCCGGAGATGATCCTCGAACAAATTAAGTCTGCACCTCATGGTATTATTGTCTTTTTTGTTTATTAACAACATTCAGCCTGTTCGGCAGGCTGCAGCTGCAGAAAAATAACTGCGAACACTGTAGCTGCTGAAGCCTGCAAAACCTCCAACCGAACACCCTGCTTAGCATGGTTGGTATCCATGGCTTGGACTGGACACTCCTCACGCGACTGCGACGAGACTGCTGGTGCGCGAGCTCTACGATAGGAAGGGAGGCTGCGCGGCAGTGCCAAATATATGGAATCAAGGCACGGCATCCAGTTCTCCAGCGCCGCCGCCGCCTCCGTGGGCTCACTTTCCGTGGTTCAGGCAGAGACCCGTCAACCCGCTAGCTCGCCCATAACTCCATAAGTAATCTGCCAGCCGGGCCTTGCCATGACGGCACAGGTGCAGCCGCGCAGGCCTCTTCTGCAGAAAATTGATCGAGCTCATATCATACAACGACAGTGAACACTTGGCAACAAGAACATCTAGATTTAGAAACAACAATGCCGTACTAGTCATCTACCCGTCCTACGGACGATTCAGCTAGCTCGAGCAAGGCGCTGTACGCCGCCCAGTACATGGGCCCTACGACGCACCTCCGAGCGAGCCATAGCGCACAGGCCATTAAAATTTCTTCGTCGAGGTCGCCGTTCGTCGCCTACTTGGTTGGTGCAGCTCGAGCTTGTTGACCGTACATTGTAACTCGTGATGCCACTTGAAGCTGGCGAACGTCTTTTCCGCATGAACGTGCCATAGTTGTTGGCGGCCCGGCGCGAGGACGAGGAGCTGGGTCGAAGCTGAACACCGAGTAGTACGCATCACCAATTACAGCGGGAGCACAACATACATCACATGGAGGCACAGAAGCAGCAGCGCCATTGCCAACGGAGCGATTTTTATTTGCACTGGCTATTACAAGGCCCACTTGGCACAACCCACACTGGGCTACTCCATCCACATAGCAACGGGTCATGACACTGCCATGCCGAGCGGCGGATCCTATACGTAGGGCGGGCGACAGGATCGTTTCGTCAGAACGGTGTTTGAGATTCGTGCGTTCTTTTTCCGCCGTCCAGCTTCCACGGCGGTTCGTGCGCGTCTTCGCTCTTCTCCCTCCCGTTCGAGCGGCTCCTCCCTTTCGAGCAGCTCCTCCATGGCCGACGAACAGAAGGACGGCGAGGCGCCACCTCCGGCCATGTCCACGGCCGGCACCATTGCAAACGGCCGCGGCCCTGGTTCTCCTCCGCCTGCCGCCCCACCTCCACCCGCCCTCGGCCTCCCAGCTCCCGCCCCGACCTCGCCCAGCCAAACCCTAGGTCCGGCCAATCCGGCATCGACGCGCGGCGCCGAGGGGAGTTCAAGCCAGCCTAGCCTTGGAATCTCGATGCAAGGTGAGCTCCTATCCAATGTTGCAGTATATTTGAAGTTTTGTTTGCCTGTGGCTGAGATCCTTGCATTTGTTCTTTGAAGGCGACGACTATTCGTTCGAACTTGATGGCCAAAACCAACTGCCGGCAATCGCAAATGAGGTGCCTGTTTCAGGTTTTGTTCTTCAGCAGGTGCGGATCACCTGGACTACCCCGGATTTTGGCTCAAAATACTTTTACTAATTCAATCTGGTCCATTATAATTCATAAACCTAAGCTCATGCCTATGTAGCCTGCTCCGATAGTACACAATCTGTCCGTAGAGGATGTTTCATGCTAGAAACAAATCATATGTCTTCATTCTTTGTTCCTTTCCATGGACATCAGCTGCTGGCCATGGCATCCAGATCTCCCTATGGCAGCTCTCCCAGGCTGCCTCCTTTAGCTGCCGGTGTGCGCTTGATCCCAGCGTATGTCTCACCGTTCCTCACCCAGGAAACTAGCTACTTGATCAGAGACCTTGTTCAGTGCTTAGGTTCTGGTATCTTAGGTACTGGTCGGTTCAGCCATGAGTTACATTGGAATTGGAATTCAAGTTGTTGAGGAAAAATGGCTAAATTGTAAAATTTCTCCACAAAAATTCCTCATAAGAACATGAACACATCTCTAGACCAATTATGCTTACGCTCATCAACAATAAAAAATCAACATTATATTGAACATTGTTAAATTTATGACCGAATTACTGTGTAATGCGTATTTTATACTCTAACTTTGTAGTTCACAATATTTATGTGCACACCCTACAATTTGTTTTCAGGATGCTGGTTCTGGTACTAGAGCTAGTGGATATGCTCCTTCAAACAGTTCTGGTTGGCGATCAGTATGGAAGAAACCTGAAATGTCTGTTCCCAAATCTAAGCGGAGGTATGCCTTACTATTCTTTCTGCTGTTTAATTTTGAAACTTATGTGCTAGCTATGTCAATTCTATCCGACGTGATGCTGGCAACTGTACTAGTTAGTTGTCTATTTTCTAAGAATTTTGTCATGATTTTTATGCTGCAAGGTTGGATGGTGTGTTCCAGTTGGTCATTCATCCGTTGGATTTTATGATTGTGTACAACTACAATGTTTTCAGTTGCATTCATGGTTTTCTTCAGAGAATTTCAGAGAAACGGGTTTTCTAGTAGTAAAATTATTCTTTTTTTTGACACGTACTAGTAGTATTATTCAGTACTAGGTTACCTGGACAAATTACCCTAAAATGGATTCAGTTAGGTGATTAGAATGAGGTGCATTAATTGAACTAACACCCTTATAATGATATGGTCCGAGTGTTTCTGACAACAAACCATTTGTTCATATGGGAATCGCGTGCAGACTGGATTTATGCGCCCTACATATATGAATTTGGGATATTTCAAGATGTCAAGTTGTTGACTGGACTGACAGCAAAGAGACAGTCACTGCAGTTTGTTATCGACCTGATGGAATGGTACTTTGAAATATCCTTTCTTTGATAAAGTTTTGCCGTGCGATCATTTTTTGATCTTCTTGAAAGTTTTTTTTTTTTTGCTGATTCAGGGCGCAGAGGTGGGGACAATAACAGGAAATTCCTGCTGTTAGGATGCATCAGGTAATTATTTGTTGTTCTGTCCATGAGTTACGCTTGATGTTTGTGTCCCCTGTTACTATCAGCAAACTAATGTTTGTCGATACGTAGCTTCAAGTAGCGACAACATTTTTTGGTTAAAATGCCACCATCGTTTGCTCGCAAATAGATGTATATGCAAATTGCCTATGATGGAAACATAATGTTTCGTTCTTGTTATGAGAATAGCGATGGCTAGAGTATTGCTTCTCATAGCTGAATACATTCAGATCCACGCACAAAAGCATTTCCTCATTCCAGAAAATGTTGATTATTTCTAATCAAAAGATTGATATAGGTATAAAAAAAATTTGATACAGTGTTACATGTGTCAACATGGAAATTTAAAAAATTGTTGATTCAGGGTTACAAAAATGTTGACACAGGTTTAAGGAAATGTTGATTTAGTGTTTCAAAAATATTGACACATGTAACACTCTTCGTTGACATGGATTATGAATTTTGTTTATTTCAGAAACAGTTGATTCAGGGTTACAAAAATGTTGATAAAGGTTTTAGAAAATGTTGGTGCAAGGTTACAAAAATGTTGACGCATGTAAAATTATCCGTTGACATGGAAATTTAAATTTTTCCTCATTACAGAAAATGTTGATTCTGTCTTACCAAAAGGTTGTTTCAGGTATAAAAAATTGTTGATTCACCGTTACATGTTTCAACATAGAAATTTAAAAAAATTGTTGATTCATGGTTACATAAATGTTGATATAGGTTTAAGAAAATGTTGATTTAGTGTTTCGAAAATGTTGACACACGTAACATTCTTAGTTGACATTGATTTATTTTTTTTTTATTTTAGAAATTGTTGATTTAGGATTACAAAAAGGTTGATACAGGTTTACAAAAATGTTGATTCGGTGTTACAAAAATGTTGGCACATGTAACATTAATTGTTGACATGGTAATCTAAATGTTTTGCTCATTTTCAGAAAATGTTGATATAGATTTTTAAAACGTTGATTCAGGGTTACAAAAATGTTGATACAGGCACTAGCAAATTCTCACGACATAATTGGTAGTGTTATGAAAATGTTGACCCATGTAAAAAATTTTGTTGGCATGGAAATTTAAATTTTTTCCTCATTTCAGAAAATGTTAATTATGGGTTACAAAAATGTTGATTTAGGTTTAAGAAAATGTTGATTCAGGGCTACGAAAATGTTGACCTGTACTAATAATTGTTGACATGGGTATTACAAAATGTGCTCATTCTAACGAAAATGTTGATATAGAGATAAAAAAATGCTTACAAATATACTGATCTAGGAATTTATTACTGTATCGTAAATGATGATCATCAGGATCATTATACAATGTCTTAACCTACACATCGTCACACATGTTTTTGAGAATGTATGAATCAGTAACTGTATTCTATCTTAAAATAGTGATTTTTTTGCACTAATTACTGAATTTTTCTAGTAGTCAGAATCTGATCTCATTGGTTGTAGAAAGAAGCTAGTAAAGAAGGTTCTTTTTTGAAATGTCATTGAGCTTCAAATCTTCCTTTTCTTCTTCGAATTAACTTTGGATGCAGGTTTCATTTGCCCTTTTTTTTTTTTTGCCAGCTCTGTCGCACTGCCTGAACACCTTCTTTTGCTTGTAATTGTATCTTTTCCTCACTGCATAGCCACTTGGAAGACCATGCAAATTGGTGTACCTCTGAGCCTCTTCTAGTGTGCTGAAAAACACTGCAACACTAAGTTCTGTTGAATGTTCGACCTCTCATGCACTAGGAAAAATATACTCACCTCTTCCCGTGATTGTTTCCTTTTCCTCGTCATCTAAGAATTCAACATCACTATCTATTTCTGGCACATTAACAACTAGAGTGCTGAATGTATATGGAGGTGGCATATTTTTGGTTCTATTGTCTGAAGCATGTTGACTTGGTTCTTGCACTTGAATATTCAAGTACTATGTTTTTTTTTGCTCATTCTGAATAATGATCATTGTGCTTGTTTCAGGGCTTTGAACCTTCCTCACTGCGATGACTTTTACATGTTTGTTGCTTCTGAATATTCTTCACTGTGCTTGTTTTAGGGTTTTGAACCTTCCTCACTGCACTAAATTTGATTGTTTGCTACTTCTCAATATCGCTCATTAGGTTTTTTTCTCTCCCTACGATAATTTCACTGCTTGTTTCTATTTCAGTTACTTTCCTTCAAGTCCAAATTTTATGTAAAATTTATCAACTTAATTACTTCATCTTGATTAAGATATTATTCCTCAAATAACAGAATCATAAGTATACTAGCTTCATTGTGCTTGTAATATCAGAATCATGTTGGGTTTCATTTTCAGGGAGTTCTTCAAGGAATTTCAAAAGCGCAATGGGATTTCTAAAGAGTTGGTTTCATTTTCAGGAGTTCTTCAAGGATTTTTAAGAGAGCAATGTGATTTCAAAAAGAGCGAGCTGCTGTAGTGTAATCATTTCGTGTTGGCTGCAGTATAACATTAGTTATCTGAAATACTATGTAATTTAAATATTGAGTTGTTGAAGAATAGAAATTAGTGTCTTTGTAATTGTTGACCTGGCTACTGAACAAATAAAGTCATGAAACGGAAAATGTCTGGCGCATTTTAAGTCTGACGCATTTGAAATACTTAAATGTGAGTTTAATTTTGAAATTGTAACTTCATTTTATGAGTTGTAAGTTTGCGGTCCCCACCCGTTGTTTTTCCCCTTTATTAACCCACGTTACCCGCAAAAAGTCTGGCGCGTTGGAGGCTTGGAGCGTTCTGCCACGCGCAAAAACAGCTCTGGGCGAGCGAGCGCTCCGCGCGCGGGAATTAGTTGGGCTTCTTCGTAGTTGGGCTGCGCACTACGTAATGGGCTTAGTGGGCCGTTCTACTGAACGTTAAACATCGGACGCCCTGCGCATAGGCGCTCCCATGCCGAGCAGCTGCCGGAGCGAGTAGTTCCAGGGACCCGGCAAGGCGTACCACCGTGCGTCCAGCAGATCTCTGATCAACAATAAAATGACTAGTGCATGCTAGGAGACACAAATTGGATGAATCACACAGTCTAGCTGAGTATTTTTACCAAGTAGCGTTACGTTAGATTAATTGGACTAGCAAAACTAATATGCATGACAGCGCCCACACATCGATCGAGTGCCATTCAGATTTATCCCTGTGCTAAGCCCAGCCAAGCCAATAAATAACCCGAAGATACGCATGACGTGACTTACCAAATCGCTGAAAGTAGGTGAGAAATTTGAAACTCATGGATCGATCGGGTGAAGTGACATAGTTGCGGATGTGTGAGGTTGGTGGAGTATATATATGTACCAGCAGACCGCTGCATGAAACAAAACCAGAACACGATATGCGGCGGCATGCTAGCAAAATATGGAGCATGGGTTCAAATTCGTACTGCTGAGAAATAATTGCCTTGAGATATTTGAGGGAACCAAAGTTACCAAACTATGAAGGAAGGCCAGCCTGAGAGGACTGACAGGTGTCGATCTCGCCGTTGATCGCCGAGCGGCAGCTGCCCGGCATGCCCGCCGTGCAGCTCGTTCCAGGCGAGGGCGCCGGGGAGCAACCGGTGGCGCCGCCACCGCCGGCGGCAAGGACGTCCAGCCCTCCTCCCCCTGATCACCACCAACCATGCTCCAGCGTCCTCAACAGCGTCACCACCTGCATCGCGTTCATCACCGGCGGCCAGCCGGAGGCGCCTGCTCCAGGCGGAACGTGCTGCAGCGGACTCGCCTCCTTCCTCACCAAATCTGCGTCCTCGGCCGCCGCAGGCGACAGCCACGACCTGCGGTGTGCGTGCAGCCTCGTCACCGCGACATCAACCGGTTCCTCGCCGCGCCCGTGAATGCACTCAGATTGGCCTTCCTCCCAGCAGCGTGCGCCATCACCCTTCCCCGGGATCTCTTCACCGTCTGCTTTCGTAAGTGATACGAAGCTGCTGCTGCTGCTGACGAGTCCAAGAAGATCGATCCCCTGTTAGCTAGTACTGATATAGAATCATACATATCGTGTGTGCTGTTACTAATGTGTCGAGTGTGCAAGACCTTGTACTAATGTAAGAGATCGAATTGAGCTATGTTCTCAATCGTAATAAAATAAAAAATGAGTGTACTGTTCAATTACCTGCAGCTGGGTGTACCCTTGGAGACACAGATACGCATTTATCTTAGCTTTGTTTATCTGAATTTTGTAAAAAACCTTTACTGATAAACATAGGGGTAAGATTGCACATATGGACAGATACCTTCATAAGGATTCCAAAAAAAATTGTTTCACAATTTTATGAGACATGTTTTATTTTCTACCGATTTTACAATTTCAGCCGATTTTCAGAGAAAAAAAGGAAAAGGAAACTGCGCACTGTGCGCGGCGCGCGGCGGCATGCCGGCGTTCGAACAGCGCGGCGAGAGGGTGCGAAACGGAGAGTGTGACACCCCGTGTCACTACTGCCCAGCAGATGCACCCTAACAGACTGAACTGAACCTTGAACCAAATTCAAATTCAAACTCGAAATGCAAATTTCAAATAATGGCCAAACACAAGCTTGTGAAGCAACTCAAATTTTTGCATAACAACTTGGACAAACAAAAATACCAGTGGATAGCCCTACTCAAGGGATAATTTTGGAGAATTTTTGGCGATTTTTGAAATTCATTTCGACGCTCAAATAAATCCCCAAAGTCCCAAAATTGACCAATTTTGACCAGCTGCCATTTGAATTCCTTTGCGAACTGAGATGTGCATGTTATGTCACTGGAATCTGCGTTTCATGATCTTTCGAACAAGACTGGTTTCATGATTTTTGGAGCTCGTTTGCTAGTTCGAATTGAGTGAACAAGATTGGGGGAAAATCAGAGTTTGAATAAATCGGAAAAATCGAAAGATGCTGCCGGGCCCGCATGTCAGCCTCCCTCGTCTCACTGCGCTCGCCCGACGTCGCGCGCCGCGTGGACGCCGGCGTACAGCACGACGCCGCGGCGCCCTGGCCCGCTCCCCGCTCCGACCGCCCTTTTTGTCCCTCTCCCTGGTCGGAACGGCGTCATTTCCTCGCTCTCACTCGCTCTTCTCCTCGCCCAGAGCAAAGTCGCCATCACCATTGCCGAGCAAGCTCGGGCTCGCCGCCGCGCCGCCGCAGCGAGACCCCTCAGGGCCGGGCTGCTCTCCTAATCATCTCGCCGCGAGCTCTTCGAACCCGCCATGGCCACCACTTACCTTGCTCCGGACTGAGGAGCTCGAATCGAGCTCGTCTCCCTCAAGTCCGGCCTAGGGACCTCGCCGCGCCACCGAGCAATACCCCCTCTCCGGTGAGCCTCAACTCGTTTCCCTTGTATCCAGGGGTGCGCGTCAACGTCACGCATCACCCGGAGCTCACCCTTCCATCTTCCTCGCAGCCGTCGCGCTGGATTGGAGTTTCTTCCCCATCGACGACCTTCTTCCCCGCGCAACTGCCTCGGCGAACTCCACCCTCCGCTACGCCTCGTCGACGACACGCTCCACGTCGACGCTGCCCGCGACGCAGTGAAGCTAAGGCACCAACGTGTACACGTCCCCGACCTTTTCTCCGCCTCCGCAACCTCGCCGGACTTCCCGCGCCCGTCATCCCTCGCCGCCGAGCACCCTCCGGACGTCGCCACCCTCTCCAACTCATCGAGGTGAAGCCCCCGCCCTTCCCTCCTTCTTTCCGCGCTGTCGGCCAGCCCCGCGAGCCACCGGAGCTCACTCCGGCGAGCTCCGCCGCCGCGCTCCGGCGCGACGACGGTCACCACACCGGTGACCACACGGACATGATCTCGTGTGGCCACGCGGGATCCGGTGTGGTCGACCCAATGGTCCACCGTGTGCCTTCGCACGCGAGTGGCTGGATCTGGTGTGGCCAGCCCAGATCCAGTGCGGCCCGGTCTGTGTGCCCCCTCGTGTGGCTCAGATCTGATTGGCCCACCATTTTCCAAAGCCTTTTGGAATAAAAATTTAAATTCAGAAATTGTCTGCAAATTGTAAAATCGATAGAAAAATGAATACATCTCAGAAAAATGCAAATCAAATTTTGTTAGCCTTCTTGTACTCTGATCTATGTAGGAAAAATGTCAAATCACACAAAATACATTCTCTGTTTTCTGTAAAAATAATTTTGTACAGATCTTTTTTTAATTCATGTTAAATTCTCTGTTGCTCAATAAATCATGAACTCTGGCATGCTTGTTAAGAAAATGATTACACACGTACAGAACATTTTTCTACTGTCATATCCTATTTACTTATTTACTTATGATTTAAATCGTCTCTGCCTTGTTTAAATTATTGTAAATAATTCGTATTACAATAAATCATCAAACTTCACCATAAATCACTTCCAGTGGTGACTTTCACCAGAAAAATGCCACTGGACATAAATTAATTTTCGAAACTAAATTATTTATTAAATCAACTTAGGTTGATTGAATGGTTAAATTAATTGAAAGACAATGAAGGAAATACTCCAGAAGAAATTAAATAATAAAGTTAATCATTTTGCACTTACAATGTAAATGACTGTCCTATCAAGTAATTAAATCATTAATTGCATCATATTATCATTGCATCTAACATGCATTATTTATCCTTGTCATAACGTATAGTGACAGAGACGACTCCGGAGCCGCTCGACTTCCAGCTGCCGGAGGAGCAGACCCAGGAGGTGCAGGAGGAGCAGTCGCAGCAGGACACTGACCCCGCTGACCCTGTTAGCTACGCTCCTGAGCCAGGCAAGCCCCGGTGCATGCCTTCCTATTTAGGATTTTATTTTCTCACTTGATTGGGGCTAGTAATTGATTGTGCATTAGGTTTATTAGGAGTTGATGTGAAACCTTAGAACTGCATTAGGAATACCTTTCCAGATTTACCTTGTGTCCTATTTTTGTAGATGTGGTCTAGGTTACGTTAGAACTTGCTATGCTTAGGGACTAGCGAACGGTAGAAGACGAGTGGTAGGTCCCACTCGCGAGATAGGTTTTCACCCTGGATTGTACTAGATGGATTTAGGATTTATTGAGACCGGACGGGGATTGTTGTATAGGATGGTTGGAGAAGGCTGGGCCTTCACGGTGGTAGCCCCGTCTGTGTCGATTGAGGACCGTTCGTTGTTGGCCCTGTTGAGCAAGTTCGAACGTACTGATCACATGCTAGTGTTTTTATGGGCCTAGTAAACTTAGTAGTTTAGGTTGTCCTGGTGTCTTGCGGATACTTGCACTTTCTATCATGGTCTTCGGGAGAGAAAAGATGCTTCCCAATCGGGGCGTACGTCTGGGACGGGGACCGTGCGGGAAGGCCTTTCTCGGGAGGTGTGAGACCCAGCCAGCTCTAGGGGGACCTTTGCGAACGGTTGCTGCGTGCGACTTTTGCGCGTGTGTGGCGTGTGGTCAGGTTTTCTCTTGCAGGATGTACATCGATGCCGCCGCTCTCGGTCAAGAGCAACCTTGCTCACTGAGTCACCTCGTAGTGTGATATGATTGATGATGATGACTAGTACTGTTATTTATCTCTCTTTACTGCATACTGCTTATCTGATGTATTGTTACTTTATATCTGTTTTAGATATATGTACCCTGTTTTACTGGATAAGTACTTAACTTGAAAATAAAACTTGAAAGTAAGGATCAAATAATTAGTGCGAGTTATGCTATTGAGTTAGCCACCCCTTTTAAGCCTTGCATATTAGAAGTCGGCTGTAGATAGCCAAGCTGACGGGTAAGACTTGCTGAGTATTAGTTGCTCAGGGTTTGGCTCTTTATGTTTTATTGCAGGTAGCACCTTTATCCCTGACTCTACGGGTGGAGGTGGACAATGGGATGGCCAGCTTCCTTTTGGTTGGACCGCCCACTGGGAAACTGAGGAGTGATCTTCTCTCGAGTTCGCATTTTCATGGCTTTGGATGCGGATTCACTTGTATCGTGAGCGCGTGTATTGTATCTTCCTTTTATCTTTGGACTTGTGCTAGTATCGTTGGACTTCCGCTGTGCTACTCATTGTTTTAATTGGACTAATGTAATAACTTAAATATGTAATTTGTACTTTTTATATGTTGTACTGTTGCGTCTATTCATTAGCGCTATACCGACTCGATCCTGCGAAAAGCGGAGACGCTTGGGAGAGCACCACGACGAGGTCAAGATGTTGGACACGAACCATTAACATGTGCACGTGCGCGGACACCGTAGGCATGCCGGCGGCGAGCGGCGGCAGTGGCGAAGCGGTGTTCCGGCCGAGGGGGAGGACGAGAGAGGGAGATAGCGCGAGGTTCACGGTGACGGGGCGGTGCTCGCCGTGCTACGTGTTGACGTGGAGGAGCACCCGAAGCGGGAGTTCACCACGGAGGCGGCTCGGTCTGGCGAACGGCGGCATGGAAAAACTCTGTTCCGGCGAGAGCTGCTGCGGAATCGAGAAAAGTACTAATCAGGGGGGTGCGTGAAGGAGTGGGCTAGCTCTGGGTGGGAGTAATTGACGAGTGACGCACCGTGAAGAGGTGACTCGGTGGCGGTGTCGGGAGAAGGTCCGGCAGCCGACTTTCGGGGAAACGAGCTCGATATCGCCCTACGCTTCGCGAACGGAGGGAATGCGGTCAGATAGATCTGTAAAGCGTCTTTGCGCATTTGTTGGGGTTGTTTTTTTTTTTTTTTTTGAGTAGGAGGCAATGGAATACGGTGGAGCGCGAGCTCTTGCTCACCGGCCATGGCGGCTGACCAGGGAAGAAGAGAGAGAGAGAGGGAAAAAAAAAGTAGAAGCAGCGCGACCATGACTTGACCAGCGGAGAAAGGACGAGGATAAGGAGCAGTTAGGGTGGCTTTTGCGTGCTAGCTTGATGCTGTCGAGCGCGCACGCGCGTGCCTGCAAGCAGGCTGCCATCGACGGCGCGGCGCCGAGCAGAGAAGCAGGGCAGCAGCGAAGGGAAACAGAGACGGAGAGAGAGACAGGTGGGCCCCACTCACTTAGTTTCTTTTGATTTTTCCAACGAATCCAAACGTGCTGACTTGAGATAAGCCAAACACACCCTCCCAAAGTTCAGAAAAATCTGAGCAATTTCGGGATGAAATTTCAACTCTAGAGGAACAAGTTTTAATTTTGGAAGCTGTCCAAATTCGCAACAGTTTTTGAATAAAAATTTCTGGAAGGCAGAAATTGTTTGAAAGCTTCTTGATTTAATTAAATTACTGCCTCTTTTGACAAAACTCTGGAAATTTTTCCAAAAATTCTATCACAGCCCCTGGAACTCAAATACTATCATATCCTACTACCCCCTCGCCTCGCCGGTCAGCTCACAGTGGACGGCGATGGCCACCCGGATATCCGTTGCTCAGGCAGTGGGGTGCTCTTCGTCAAACACACGGGCCATCCCGTCCCGTCGGAGGAGCTGTGGCGGATGTTTGTCCCATCGGATGAACACGACGGAATCTTGACAATGCCTTAGGTGGTGGGCCACCCGTGTTTTGGACACCATCGCGTCGGCATCGCCCCTAGCTCACCAACTGCTGGGTCGCGCCTCGCTCCTGCTGCTGCTGGGCACCCCCATGTAGCAAGGACTTTGCGTAATTCTTTGTGCTTATGTATGTTCACCGAGATGCGCATCTATACCAGTCTGCGGGAGCCGGGAACACAAGAACAACGCTTTGGATTAGCAAAAATATAATGCAAAAGGAAATGGCTTGAGGGTGGCCATCCGAACCTTGGATGTAAGCAAAGCCGTGGAAAAGACAAGAGAAAAAAAAATAGAATCGAAGGGGCACGAGATTGGTTGGCGACGATGTTCTTGAGGGATCAGGTATTACATGGGACTGCCTCCCTGCTGTCAAGGAAAAATGGCGACGTACTGTGAGGATCGAGCCGGCAGGAGCCCGCGAGCCACGCGACGCCCCTAGTGGTAGTGCCTTCTGGCAACCGCGCCAGGAGCTTGCTCGAGGCGCATGCACGCATGGCCATGGCAGAGACCTGGCCTCACCGGAAGGGGCGGCCATGGATGGCGAGCGTGCGTGGGGACTTCGAGCTTGGGAGAGCAGTAAGGGAGGCGGTGGGTACCAGAACATCATTGGAGCATCTGCTAATCTAAGGACGAATTCTAATAATTAAGCCGACGACCACTCTGACGATTATACTGGAGACAGCAAATCTGATGCATAATGGAACCAACGTGGCACTCCTCAGCAACCAAAAGTGAATTCTAAGATCACGCGTCCAATGAGGATACGACGTAAATTATGCCGCTGTCGTCCACTCCAAAGTAATTAGTAAAAATGCACGTGCGCCACGCACGTGTTTAAAAAAATACAACACATGGCAGGATCTTTACAGCAGCATAAATCAAAATTCTATTTTATACCTGAACTTAATGATACATTATGGTAACCATCAATTTCCAAATCTAAATTACATGATATGCATTTATATAGCAAAAGGATCTTTTATAGCACCAGCATTTGCTCGTGCTATGTACAGGAGATAAAAATTGTCACCCATACATAGTGGCTGCTTTCAGAATTTGTTGGAATCATCGAAAAATCTTTATGCATGGGAAATGAATCGAATTGTTGCAGGCTCCTCAAAGCTAGCAAGATCTACTCGACAAAAACTCTGTTTAAAAGAAGCATCTGTAAATACTAATACAACAATTTTTGCTCGTCTACAACAGTAGGACATGCACACGGTATGATTTGCTTATTCGACCATTCAACTTTAGCTCGAACAACAAAAAATGATCACTGCTCTACTACACAAAGATGAGTGAATATCACGCAAACTAATTAAGGTCCACATCTGTTGCAGTCTACATGGCAACCTACAAGGTGTAGCAATTAGAGGTTAGTTAAAAAGGAATGTTTTATGGTCATGCTGCCTTTAAAAATTTACAGAACTACAATTGCAGTGGGGATGATAACATGGACAAGTAGCTTCCATTCACTCTACTTACACTCAGAACATGCTATCCATATGATTTATGAACACAGCTGCAAGTTAGTTAGTTACAAATGTCAGCAGATTTGAAAGCTTTTGATAGGTGGTAAGAAAAGGGGAATTACCTCTAAGCTCACATCACTCAGAACATGCTATCTCCGTGTGATTTATGAACATAGCTGCAAGTTAATTTAGATACAAATGTCCTCATAATCTGCCTGCTGAAATGTCACCGCCTAGGAAAACATCTGCACAAACATGAAGTTTTCGCCTACGAGAACACCATCACCTGCAATTATAATTAATTATGGAATAAAAAATCTGCACAAACATCTAGTTTTCAACTAGTCAGTCAAAATGGTTACATATTCTATCCCATGAAATTTTCTAAGATAGAAATCTGAATGAACTGACACATTTTCTACAATTAAGCATACTTGCCAACCTACAATTTGATCAGTCGGGAGTGGACACCTCCATCACTCAGCAACCAATAAGGTGCAGAGTACCATTGTCGAAAGATTCTTTGATGTACTTGAACCCCTCTACATCATAAATTTTCCCAATGGCAAGAGCATTATATATCCAAAACTTTAGTGCTACAGAAACAAGGAAAGCAGCACCATGGTTACAAAAATGACAACAAAATAAAATTATGAAGTAAGTACAATTTCTATTTTCCAGAGTACATCGTGGTGCTGAGCTAAAGAAAGGTACAACAAAATAAATTGAAAGCAAACGGTATACACTTGAAAGCAAACAGTATACTCCACTAAATAGCACATTCATTACACCACAAAAAACAATATTCAAATATTTGTTTCGTGTCCAAGAAATTTGAATACCCAAACCAATAAAGCATGAGTTCATGCCGTAATTGGAGGCGCAAGGATCACATCATGGATATGCTACTCATCCAAAAAAAAATGACAATACAAATGTCCAGCATTAGCAAGATGAGATACCTCACAAAGGTTATCCCAGCCCTGCCATGGGGCTCCGTAGTTGAGTGGATCCAGTGGTGAGCTTCTGCTGCACAACCTCAAGCTTAGCTTCCTCAACATGTATTTCATGATGTTGAAAGTAAAAAATACCAAGAGTTAATATCAATACAGTGATAATAAGGGCATGCAAGAGTCTAACAAATGCTTGCAATATCTTCATGTTTCATCGGATATAAATCAAAATATGTACACCACTATTTTCTTCTCATATATCCATTTTAGAACCTCACCATCAAATTGCTGAAAAGGGCAATGGCCATCATAACTGAAAATAATATATAACCTTTCTGGTTAGTTGCAGTGCTTTAAGAGTAATGAGGCAGCAAAACAATCTCGAGGGCACTCCATATTAATAATAACACACGTACGTGTCTAAAAGGCTCAAAGCGATATTTACGATAGAGCTGATAACATATTCTAATTAAATAACAAAAACATTTTAATTAAACCAATAAATTTATATGACAATACATATTTGTCAAAATAAAGAGACACAAGACAAATATTTACTTCACTCGTTGATTCATATCTTTTGACACGGAGCAATAGCATCACCTGACCTAGAGTTAAAGGTCATGTGTCCAAAAAGACAGAATATGTGTTCACCAGTTCTTATATAAGTATAGTAATTTTGTTTTGAGTAGCTAAAAAATGTAAGTCCGCTTGAATATATAGGGAAAACATGTTAAAGAATCTCAAGAAGACAAGTTTTATACTTACATCAAAATTGCTATGTCCAGAATAGACGAATTCACTGACAAGTAGATTATTTGTAACTCTAAAATATTAGTT
Source organism: Eragrostis curvula (assembly GCA_007726485.1). Classification (NCBI taxonomy): domain Eukaryota; kingdom Viridiplantae; phylum Streptophyta; class Magnoliopsida; order Poales; family Poaceae; genus Eragrostis; species Eragrostis curvula. The sequence goes on from CM017440.1 coordinate 41,017,246, forward strand.
GTACAGACATGGAAAAACATTTTGAAGCCTCCCACTCATGTTAAAAAAGTGACCAGCATAAAACATTGTACAATAATAGTATGTTTTCGATACAACAGTTGCATAGAAAGAGAATACAACTGTAGTTTACCAAATATCTATCTCTGATGAGATGAGTCACTTAATAATGGCTCATCTAGAAAACGCAGGATTTAATTTCCATTATTTTCAGTGATCAAAAGTCTTGAACAATCACTGGATTCGATAGTTGAGAAGACCATCTAGAATGACACAACCACACAGGGTAGCAGAGGCACCCAACTATTCAAGTAAACATTGTGTCATGAAAAGTATTTAGGAGTTCAAACAGAGTAAGAACTATGCATTAGGATATAAGAACAATGAGAGAACAAACTGGAACAAAACTACAAAAATTGCTAATCAGGACAGGAATAAGAGAGCAATCTGGATAGCATGTCAACAAACAATTAGTGCAGGACAGAAATAACAGAGAAATCTCGGGCGGTAGGCAGAATCTCCAAGAGGCACGCAGAAACGCCTCCACTCCTGAAAAAACTTAATATGTACAGGTATAGTTTGATATCAAGGATGAAAATACTCAATAACCTACATTTCAAAAAGTGACATGAATTTCAATTATCACTGATGAATTATGAGCGTAAAATTATGCCACACGTTTCTTGCAATGTATGCTGTGGTTTCCTTGCCAAGTAAAAAAGAATAAAAACTAATTTTATTGCTACATATGTAGCGCATGGACTATATAACATTTGGTGAGAGAATAAAACAAGATAGTAGATATAAGTTATCAGAGTCTAAATCCTAAAAATCAAGATGCACTCCAATAGTAAATAATTATATAAAGGGAGGAAATAATCATGGTGCTCAGAAAGCTCACCTAGCATTGAAGATGAATCCGCAAAAGCATGTCGATGGAAAACATGTTCCCATTGAAAACAAGAATGTTTGAATTCGTCACATTAGTAACCAGCAATGGCAATGCTGTTCAAGAGGCAACAATCACGCGGGCTGCAAGCACACATCATCAGAGATCATCAGTCAATCGTGTGGGGGGGCAGAACTGGAACTCACATTTACAATAACAAGTATTTCCCATCCAATCAAAATAATAACCGCAGGCCTGATCTCAGTGTATCAAGGATTGCCCCATCGGTGCTACTGGCTAATGCCTTCCCTTTCAGCTTCTTAGTCCAAGAAGCCGCCCCTCGATACGTAACACCAACAAACTTCAGCTGCTCACGGATCTGCAACATAATCCTCCCAGCATTGGCCGGCGTGGCGGACAACAGCAAGAACCTGAGCAAATGAGGCATCTGGTCTGCAGCAATTGTCCGGACACACGACATGGCAACAGTCACCGCCTTCAAATATTACACAGAATCACAAGAATAATGTTCAGTCCACATCCTCCTGTCGTTTTTAGCATAAAACAGAGCTAAAACATATAGAAAACAAGGCGGATGAAATCATCACCTGATCCTGCAACATCTCGTCAAGGTTAAGGTCCGATAACGCGTCGGCAACCACAACCTCCGAGTCCTCCTGCAGAAGCTTCTCCAGCGCGGAGACCACGGTGGCATGGCTCTGGTCGCCGACGATCTCCGGGAGGGACCCGATGATCTCCTTCTTGAGGCGGGGTGGGGCCACGGACAGCACCTCCAGGAGCTTCTCGACGAACGCGTCGGCGTCGACGAGGAAATCCAGCCACCGAAACTGCGCGACGATGAGCCTCCCCACGTCGTCCTGCAGCGGCAATCCGTCGAGCGCGGCGCCGTCGAAATGCTCGGGCAGCTTCTCGAGGAGGAGCGCGAGGAGGCCCGGCTGCAGCGCGGGCACGGAGAATAGCGCGCGCGAGGCTGGGCGCGTACGGGGCGGTGGGGAGCAGGATCTGGCGGAGCCGCGCGGGGGAGGCAGCCGCGAAGGCGGCGAGGCCCAAGAGGAGGCGCCCCGACAGGGCGTCGGGGTCCGCGGCGAGCGAGCGCGCGAGGCGGGCCGCGAAGGCATGCGGGGAGGGGAGCACGGGTGGCTGGTGCGGCGGCACGAGGAGCGTGCAGCCCGCGTCGGCGAGGAGCGCCGCCGCCGCGTGGATGGCGTCGAAGGGGTCGGGATCCACCGCGGCGGGCGTGGAGCGGGGCCAGAAGGAGGGAATCGGGGGCGGGCGCTTGCGGGCGTTGACGGGGCGGCTGCGCTGCAGGAAAGCCATCGCGCCGCCGATCGCCGCCGGCCGCGAGCGGGGAGGCTTCTTCAAGAAGACACGGAGGAGGGAGGGAATTTGCCGAAACTGATTTGCCGGCTTCGAAACGGGGAGGCAATCAAATTGACCGGAAATCAAGCGAGGGGATTAGATTCCTCTCGTACCTAACCAAGGAAAGCCAATCTCTCAGCGCCTATAATCATGCTAGTGGGATCGGCGGGCCGCGGGCGGGTACGTTTTCGCCGACGTGAGAAAAAACGTGATTTTGTGCGTTACTGTGATGCAACATCGGATCAAAATCAACGTAGAGGGGAGGGGAGGGGAGAGAAGCGTTACGCTCGGGATAGGGTGGAATGATTCGGTGCGTTGGATTTTGGGCCCATGATATGGCAAGACGATTTAGATGACAGGGTAAATAAGATGGCAGGATGAAAATGATTATTCTCCCAACTGGTTCTTTAAAGGTTTAGATTGGAGCCAAGTTTGCATCTGGACAAATTACCTAGGTTGAGATCAGGTTCCACAATGATGCCTTCCGAAAGGAATGAGACATTGAAAAGCATCACCATCTTCATATATTTTGACACGAACACTAGTTAGTGATCCTTCGCCACCAGGTCAGCACAGAGTTAGCATTGTGGAACCGAAGCAGCATCACGGACGTGACCCATCACTGTCGCCGAGTCAACAGCGTTGCCTCATGGGCTACGCACGGCTCAGAAGGGCGTCGGAGGCCGGTTGGAGTGGGAAGGAGGGACATGAGTGGCAGCGGATGAAAGAGCCGCCTCCGCCATTAGTAACCACATATATATAGTAAGGTACCTCAACTTCATCATTTTCGAGTTTGATCGGCACAATCAAGAAAATTCAGTAACGCCGATATGCACAACGCAACCTCTTTGTTACCTTGAAGATTTTCAGTATTGCCGATATATTATTGCTTCATGATCACTCTGACTTAGGCTTACTCAGCACAAAAGATCATCGTCAACCAAAAGGAAATATACAGAAATCACTAAAATCCTAACCTTTGCTAAGGTCCTGGATCCAACAAATGTAGAGGGAACCCAGTAGTAACAAGAGATGATGCAGATAGCCTTGGTGTGCACTGTGCAAGGTCTATTACTCGTACGTGGGTCTAAAGAAAATGGTACTGGGGCGGTGGGGCCACATGTCGGTCTCAGCAAGTGCCATCCAAGTTCCTGGTTTCAGTACGCCACCGCACACCTGAGAAATCCCCACCTTCGGCTGCTTTCCCCACTCACTCCTGCCTCTTCAATCCTCGGAGCAAGAAAATATCTGCTGATCTTCTCAAATTCCACACGCCGTCCTCAGATCGCTCACCCCAAAACCGATCTTTCCCCAAGTTGAGAGCTTACACGCAGCTAAAGCTGACGCCGGCAAGGTGAAGTGGCCGTTCCGTTGAGCCCTCTGCCTTCTTTGCCTTCCCGTTGATTTAATTTGACCTTCTTTTGATCTTCTCACTATTTCTTGCCCCACAAGCAGATCGACGAGATGCCTCCGGTGGCTGACGGCCATGGCGGCGGAGGAGGCATAGACGCCATGCCGGACGGCATCGTCGAGCACATCCTCGGCTTCCTGCCGGCGGAGGACGCCGTGCGGACATCCGTACTCGCCCCGCGCTGGCGCCACCTCTGGAAATCCGCCGCCGGCCTGCGGATCGGGTGCCGCAATGACGAACCGAGGCCGGTGAAGGAGTACCAGGAGTTCGTGGACCGTCTGCTCCTCCTCCGTGGAGGTTCACCTCTCGACACATGCGAGATCCGGCTCGGCGAGATCCAGGATGATGACGTGCCAAGGATGAACGTCTGGGTGCGGCACGCCATCCAGTGCAAAGCTGTTGCGCTCAAGGTCCAAATTTCCACTGACTACTCTCTCCTGCTGGACGACCTTCCCCTCGTGTCATGGCACCTCACCAAGCTCGAGCTCCACTGTGTGGTGCTGCGCAACAGCTCCCTTGACTTCACGAGCTGCCCGGCGCTGGAAGTTCTGCAATTCAATGGGTGTGGCCTGTGGAAAGCTAAGAATATCGTTTCTAACTCCCTGAAGCATCTGGAGATCATCTTTTGCTGTATCAATGATGTTTACCCTGATCCTTATCGCGTCCACATCTGTGCTCCCAACCTTCAGTCCCTGCACATAGATGACATATTGGATATAGCTCCCATGCTTGACCGCATGCCGTCGTTAGTGAAGGCGTTCATCAGACTTACCGACTGGTGTGCGGATGTTTGCGCTAAACTATAAGATCCAGACTGTACAGACTGCCTTTGCGAGGTTTGCGACAGTTCTGGTAACGCTGACAGAGGTGGTACTAGCTGCGTGCTGCTAAATGGTTTATCAGAAGCTAAAAGTCTGGCATTAATTTCTACTTATCCCAGTGTGGTATGCTTCTTACACTTTCGCTTCATTTATATTATCACTCCATAAATCGTCCCACTATTTTCGCTGCGCTATCTACATTCTTGCTGGACATTAATAGATTGCACGATCAACTTTTCTTTCCGCACAACAATGATAGCTCTCAGTGAGATAAGGGCTAATTACTTTTTGCATGTATTACTACTGACTATGCACAATGGGACTGTTCAATCATATCAGCTTGAAAACATTAATTTTACAGATTATTTTCAAAGGTGATTTAAGATGGTGCCCAATGTTCAGTAATCTAAAGACCTTGTTTCTCAATGATCACTGGTGTGCCCCTAATGGCTTTGATGCATTAGCCTGTATTCTTGAACACTCACCGGTTCTTGAGAAGCTCACTCTTCAACTCTTTTCCGAGGTATGCACATCATGATGAGAAATTACTTCGTATGAGATATGAGATATCACTAGTACTTGTGACATCTTAGAGAACGGTTTTTGTTTACTGCAGGGGCCAAAGCATAACGTGGAACTGATTGGTGGCTTCACTGTGATGGGTCCACCAGCTGCTACAATTTCACAACATCTTGACACAGTTGAGATCAAGTGTGAAGTGGTTGATGAGAAGGTTCACAAAGTCTTGGAGTTCCTGTCTTCTACATACAACATTTGTAAGCTAGCTCTCAAGGGTCGTCATTCCTCTACACTTCGGACATTTACCATAACCTTCATTTGTATGAAAGAATGTAAACAACCCTTGAATGCTAGGACATACCGAACTAGGATATATATCAAAGATAACTCCATTGCATAGGCATTTTATTGGAAGATGAGCTGTACATTGTGTTATTCATACACCATGGTAGTGACTTCTAGAAACTTATGAATGTTTGGCTTATTGGCTAGTTTAATTGGAACGTAAACAAAAGGTTGAATCAAATAATGCAATGCTGACACAATCATATGGGATTAGCTATATTTAAGTAGAAAAACTGTTACTTCACAAAATAGAAAAATAAAATGGTATTAGTGTACCCTGGCCAGAAAACTATGTGTCAACCATTTATTATCAATGTTTCACTCTGTTACTGGATCTATCTAACATGCGAATCAGAATATGCAGTGTTGGTTAAGTGAATTTCATATTCAAGGGACCCTGTTCATTCGTTATTGAATTTCTATCAATTAATCGAATATTTGTATCTCTACATATAACAATCAGCTCTGGACTTATGGTGCGGCTTTCATTTTTGTATAGGTTTTACTTTCTTTTAGGTACAAGAAATTTCGGGCTCTGAAGCCATCCACCGTCCAGCAGAGATATGCGAAGCTAAAGTTCACTGTGACAAGGCTACCATCTTGTGTCTATGGCTGGTTGGCATGTGTTCCAAGGGCTGCACATCCAGACACGCCTATGTGTAAAAATTGACAGCAGTGGTTGGATATCTAGTGGCACCTGCCACATATATTGTCATGTTAACATGTTTTTAGCATTCGGTGCATCATTAGATTGTACTGTGACCGATTCTCTTGTAACGTAACATGATGAGTCATCTTCGTTTCATTGCTAACGTAACATGGGAATTAGAGAGATCATTGAACATTTGGAAAGGACTATCCACCAAAACTCAGTTGAATTTGTTGCACAAGTCAATTTGTTTTTCAATTCTCTAACCACAACAAGAGAATCAAAATTAGTTGTAAGAGATTTTTCGGTCATGCGAATTATGAGTAAAAGAATTCAGAAGGGACAACAATTTTTTAAAAAATTTGAGAACCTAACTTTATATTAGAATGAAATTTTTGGTTCATTTTAGTTGTATTAACACAATCCAGAGCATATGAATGCTTGTTATGCTGCTAAACAGATATATGATAATATTTCACTTCGACAGTAGCGTAGCCAGCGGGTAGTCCATATATGCCCAGGACTTGGCTTCTGGCAAAATGAGCCACTATATCTGTTGTTTATAACTATTTACCGTTGTTTCAAACTTTTGATCAATATTATCATATATTTGTGTGATGTATGCCCCGAGCGAGGGCGGCGCGCGGGCGGCCGAAGCCGTCGAATCCGTGGTGCTGGAGCCCCCGGGCACCGCACCACAGGGCCAGCCGCGCCCAGAAGTTAAGTTCCGTGGGAAGTCCCTCTTGATCTGACGGAATTTTGGAGTTGGGGATGGAAGTCGGGGAAAAAACAAGGGAATGGGAAATTTTGAGACAAGTGATAACCTCTCTCCTAGGGAAATGCTTCTAACTGAGTTATATATTATTTCTTTAAACTTAAATTGCTCAAATATTTTCCTTTGTTATTAAACAGCATAAATCATTCTCACTTTTCACGAATAATCTAAACCAATAAAGAACCAGTTGCGAGGAAAATCATTTTCACCCTGCCATCCTATCTACCCTGCCATCTAAACCGTCCTGCCATATTGTGGCCCCAGAATCTGACACACCGAATCGTTCCATCCCCCTCCACGCGTAACACCCCTCTCCTTTCCCCTAGCATTACGTTAATTTTTTTTGGAAGTGTTGCATCACCGTAACGCTCCAAAAAAATTCTTTTCCCACCCCAACAAAAACCTACCCCCGCAGATCCCACCAGCCGTGATTCATGGGATCGTGATTGCCTTCCTCCCCTTCCTTCCAATGACGCCGCCCCCAACCCTGCAAGTCACATAGTTCGCCTTCGTCCCCACATCGATCGAGTTGCCCTGAACACCGTGATCCAGTGTGATCTGTGGCCGTGTGATCGCCTCTATGTAGGTGATCGAGTTCATCGCGGCCGCCTGCTGTTCATCGCGTACGTAGTGGCCAAGCTGTGATTATCTGTCGTTCGTCACCTAAGTGGTCGCCAAGCCACAGAAGCCAATCCGCATGTTGTTCCCTTGCCGCAGGTATGTGATTGTCCAACAAATTAGAAGTCCCTGTCCGTATTGTATATTCCTCAGCATGCGTTGTTTACTAGAGCCTCATGTTGTTTGCACGTTTCTGTGATTAACGAGCCGCAAACAGAGATCAACAGACAGTTATTAGTTTAAATAACTCTATTGCACAAATAGCTGTTTATCGTACTTAGGATGTGTTGTGGATTTAGATTCAGCCTGTATAATGTCTTGTAAATTTTTTTTACTGAATCTGGGAGCGCCTCATTGCGAGATGGCCGTGGTGATTTTTGTGACCCTAAGAAGTATATATATATGGCACGCTACCAAATGTTTGATCAATCAGATTACAATGTAATTCGTCATATATAAATAGACTACTGTCATCTACAGGTTAATCTCCAGGGCTAATTAAGTACTGGATTCTTGAGGGTCCCCTTGATGGCCGGAGATGAAGCAATTTGGCATGGGTGTTCTAACGAACATAGACCAAACACAAAATCCTGGTGCCTCGTCTGCTCTATGCGTTTTCCTTTTTGTATAATTTGTATCGAAAACGTTCATCTGCTTGTATGAATATTTTCTCTATTATCCATAAAAGATGAGCACGAGGATGCTATGCCAATCAACGAGCTCATAACAGAGAATGGAAAAAGTGGTGGCATGCAAGGTAGAAGGCTATACGCAAAAATCACAATCTAGAAGAGTGTCTAGAAAATCATTTGCAACAAGGTGTTGACGAAATACTACACGCGGGTGAAGTATTTGCTGCTGTGATGCTTCAAGGTTGCAAAATCTTTTCTCAAGCTCCTACATTTGATTCTTTTACATTTTCTTTCTTGGATTTGTGTGTTTAGTCTAAATACCCAGTCGTTGTGGGCAGGAGATCATTGAAAAATTTTGTGTGTTTCTATTTCCTCTGCTAACAGGTCCAGATCAATAATTGAAAAATTAAGAGTTGCTTATCGTCTTATTGATGATCATCAGTATATCACTCGAGTATATATCTTGGTTGATTTTCATGTCAGTACATGTGCCGAACAAAGTATATTGAGGTAATGCTATTTTTCTTCACCTTATCCAGGCCTAAATTTGGTAGCATATTGGCAATTTTTTTTTGCAGAAATAAACCCTTGCTCATTTATGAATTGTCACTGATGCAGTATTTTAATAATTATTTTCTAATTTATGCAGGTTTTGTAAGGCAAGTAGGTTTTGAGGTATATGTTCATCAACGCAGTTTATTATGCAAATGGGGTCCTTTTTACCATGATAGGCATTTTTCTTATAAGAATCTTTTAGTTTGTTATTCAAAACGATGGTGATTTTGTTGTTCAGGTAGCTATCACAAGCATTATGCTTTACAATTTACCAATTCCCTTGATCTATTACTTATTTCAATCTGCCTAAATATTTGAACTTTGCAAAATGGAAGCACTTGGACCTTTATTTACTCAGCGTGTACCAGCCCCGTGGATTTATTTCACATTTTCTTACGATTTATTGATTTAACATGACAGTGAATCAAAAGACGACATCTCTTTAATTTTTTTCTTTGTCTTGCGTTTTATCAAATATATCAAGTCAACGGGCAAATGAATAATACTTATCTTGCATATTTTTGTTTAATCAATTCTGTTGTCATATAAATTGTATTGTCTTAATTAAGGTGTCTTTGTGATCCGTATATAATATGTTATCAGGTGCATCTTACAATAAAGGGTGTGCAGGTGAATTTGGGGAGGCCCGTGGGTTTTATTATTCTACATCTTGTTGATGAATCCAGCGGTTTAATAAAGATTCAACATTTCTATCTCGTTGCTTAAATCACATTAATATGCGCCAAGTGTGGATTCATTGTATGGTGCAATGCATTATACATGTGGTGTTATTAATGCTCATCATGTTAAGATATTATTTTAAAGTCTATGCTAGAGGGCTTCGTAATACTCATAGTCGTGCCAAATGATGTCATTATTTAGACACGTGCGTGGCGCACGTGCATTTGTACTAGTTAGAAGAAGCACACATCTCTTACATTAAGACTCTGAAAAATAAATAAAATACACCATCAATGTTAACCATCAATATCTTTTTTTTTTCAAAATATGCGAAGCATGTATTTTATTGGAAAGAAAAAAAACTACAAAATATTGCAAGAGACCCAAAAGCCTAAAGACAGGCAAACAAAACACAAACAAGAAAGAAACAAAGTGACTTAGGACATAAGACCTAAAATGCTCACACGACCTAAACCTCCTCAGCGCTTCCTCTAGTTTTCTTCGCAGCTTCACGAACCTCGAGGGTGTCCAGAGATGAGCTTTACGAACTGCGAACTTCTTGAGCGAGAGCAACCACGACCATGGAGAGCTTTAAAGTGTTTCGAAAGCCTCTACACGACCAAACAAAGAAAAGAAAAGACAAAAAAAAAAAAAAAAGACAAGTGAAAGGGATCTTAGCTTAGTGGTTAAGGCATCCGATTAGCACTTTTGAGGTCCTGGGTTTGACTCCCGGTGGGAGCGAATTTTCTAGGATTTAACGGCATTTGTGCTTTCAGCGGTAGGCGACGTGGCCGTCGACAGCGAGATGCCAGTGGTGAGGATTTGCCGGCTCAGTATTCGAAGATGCTCATATAAGTAGGGTTTGTCTACGTGCGTTCATAGGGGTGAGTGTGCATGCGTTGTAAGTGTCTGAGTTGTACTGTGTAATAAAAAAAAAAAAGAAAAGACAAGACATTTTGCATAGCAAAAAATGGCAAGACTTTGACAGACTCACTTGTGCGAGGCAACGGTCTGCAAAGAATTTGCAGTATTTACCAGGCGAGATGAGAATTCACATAAGCAAAAGAAGGCAAGGAAAAATAAAACAGAGATGTCACTAATAAAATTTTGAGTGGAGTCCTGATGTGTGGCCGCGATAGACATGCGAAGCATCTCGTCGGACCCACCTGGGTCTCCCTGCGACCACAACCTGATGCGACCACAACCTGATTCCAGTGTCGCCACCTGATTCCTCGTCGCGTTCGTCTCCTTCCTCTTCTCCCGCACCGCACCTGCTCCTCGCGAGCTGATCTGGTAGACTCGTGCTGGTTCTTCTTTCAGATCCCGCACATTGTTCATCTGCACGCAGCACGCCCGCGATTCGGATTCAAGGATTTCTTGCTCGGAGGAGCGAGCCTCCGTCATCGCCGTCCTTGCCGGGAGGACGCCACAGCAGCTCTCCGCCGGTGAGGTGAGCTAGCCACCGGCTTGTCTCATTATCCCTCTTCCTGTGCCCACCACTCCCTATACCTGTGTTTTCAGACCGAATCTTTTCCCGCAGGGTCGACGCCCGCATCGTGTTCGACAGAATGCCTGCCCAGAAGAGGGTGAAGGATGACGAGGGAGCACCAGCGGAGGTCTGTTGCGTTGACCGCATCGGCGCGCTTCCGGATGCGCTCCTGCACCACGTGCTGTCTTTCCTACCGGCGGAGGAGGCCGTGTAGACATGCGTGCTCGCCCGTCGGTGGCGCCACCTCTGGAAGTCAGCCCCAGGCTTGCGCATCGGCTGCCTCCGCGATTCTGATCCGGGGTCTGTTGATGCACGCAGGAGGTTCGTGGACCGTCTCCTTCTCCTCCGCGGAGCCTCGCCTCTTGACAAGTGTGAGCTCAGGATCGGTGACTTCTCTAAACATGATAGTGAGGACCAGGTGAACCTCTGGTTCCAGCATGCTGTAGCGTGTAAAGTTCGGGTGCTCACACTCCATGCCGAGCGGAACGACCTGCTTTCCCCCTGGCTCTTGTTAGACAACCTGCCTCTCTTTTCCCAACACCTCACTACACTAGAGCTTCACTGTGTATGGTGTCATGACAGTTTCCTTGACTTTTCTAGTTGTCCAGCATTGGAACATCTGAAATTTGAGTACTGCGACTTATCGTTGGCCACAAAGATCTCGTCTGAGTCCCTAAAATGTCTGAGTATCACCGACTCTCCAGTCCAGCAGTATTATCGCCTTCGAATTTATACCCCAAATCTGATTTCATTGCATCTAGATGACTTTTGGGGCATGACTCCTATCCTTGAGAGCATGCCATCATTAGTGGAAGCATTTGTCCAAGTAACCGTTGAATGTGCTGACTACTGCAATAAACTATGTGATGCTGACCAGGACTGCGATTGTGAGTATTGTGACAGTGGTAGCATTGGCAATGGCAGTTCTGTGCTACTAAAAGGCTTATCAAGAGCAAGGAAATTGTTGTTAATCTCTACACCCGGAAAGGTATGTTGCACCTTACCTTGGTTCCATTGTAATGTTACACTTGTTCCATTTTTTCAACTGCATTATCTATTTCAAGATGTTGCTTAGGCAAGACTTAGCATTGCCACCATCTTACACTTCCACTGCGATGATTGTCTCATCTTTTGGCCTGCAACATGTCCAGTTTATTTTCATAAGGGATTTGAGATGGTGTCCTACCTTTAGCATGTTAAAGAATCTGGTGCTCAATGATTACTGGTGTGTGCCTGATGATCACCGTGCCTTAGCTTCTATTCTTGAACACGCACCGGTTCTAGAGAAGCTAACCCTTCAGCTCTTTTCTAAGGTACACATTTTGTAAATTGTTAATTGCTGCATTTTAGAGTTGTTCCACTCCCGATTGATATTGAAAATATGCTTTTACATGTGTCCACTGCAGGGGCCGGACCATAAAATAGAAATGAAAGGAACCTTCAGTTCAATGAAACGATCCACTGCAATTTCAGAGCACCTTAAGCTAGTTGAAATCAAGTGTGAACTTGTTGATGAGAGAGTTTTCAAAGTTCTGAAGTTCCTGTGTACATTTAACATAAGTAAGCCAACATGAGCTCTCCTTGTCTTCTGTATTTCTGACATTTCCGTGACCTTCATTTGCATGGAAGAAAATAAAAGTGAGATGTTCGTTAGAAAAGTTTTTGAATGCTAGGACCTAGAACAGCAAGTTATGAAGAAATGAAAAATGAAAACCCTGTACTTTATAAATGGTATGCCGTCAGATAAGTGCAGATAGTTATTTATGTAGAGTTGCACTGTGTTGAAACTTGAAAATATTCGTTGACTTCTGGAATAGCAGACTATGGATTGGACTGTGCTTTTTTGGTTGCTTTTCAATTTGCGGATTAGTTCTGAATAGTATCTCAAACATCAGCATTGTTATTCTTATCAGTAACTCAATACATTGACTGTTTATCTCACTCCTTTTCTTTTTCTTGATGCTTCATTTGGTATGATCAGTGACCTGCCCTATTGACTGAATCAGCCTTCAGCTGTTCTTCACTCAAATTAACTGAATACATTTGAATACCAATGGATGGATGGTTCTTGCTTGCCATACTTTTTCTTATTGTTCTTATCTCATGCCCTTTTAATTTTGATCTTAGATGCTTGAATTACAAATATTAGCATGGTCTCTATGCACAGAAGTTGCATTATTCAGTCCTGTTTGTTTTTAGGGAATCTATACATAAATTATGTATCTCTATGTATTCTATGCAAGAATCATTTTTTTTTAACTTTCCTTGCCTTTTATCTCGTGTTTGCTTTCATCTACAATTGCATGTCACTTACCCAACCTAAGTGGTGTAGAAATATGTACTCACGTATATTCTGTTTCTTATTTTATGTTCCCTTTGTGCATAAGTTGCCTTGCATCTGAACAAAATCCTTTATTATTTTGAAAGAAACTCTTATATTTTCGCAAAAAAATGTGTGCTCTGCATTATGTTTGAAATGTTATTTAGTATGCATTATTGTTAGAAGAAGAAATGGTTTTAGTCACCATGTCTACAAAATTAAGAAGATCAACATGTTGTCAGGCCAACTCAATGTATTAATGTGATTGAGCTGATTGTTACTTGAGTGGATTGGCTCTTTCCGCACTTTAGATTTCTGTTAAATAAATGGGTTTTCACTTTCTGTGGGATAATAACCTACTTCGGAGTACGGACTTATGGTTGCTTTTCACTTTTGTACAGCCTTCAGCTGCTGACTAGAGTTGCAGGAAGATTTGGGTGTCAACGCTCAATGGATTTGCTGTCTCATGTTGAGGAAATGCGAGGCTAAAATCCACTGCCACCAGGTTGGCGTCTTTATCTTGTGCCAGTTCTAAACTTCTGGACTTGTCGAATTGCCAGCATAAAGACCTGGCCGATCGTGTGATGTTATTTCTTTTGCACTCTTGGTTCATGTTAACTTCATCGACGATCCAGACCTGTAGCATACTTTGATTCAGCGTTGAGATGAGGATGTAACCTTTTCTCTTATGATATACTCCCTCCGCCTTATATTTTTCAGACAAGCTATATGAACTGAAAATGAACTACCAATCCTTGTCCTAACGACTACAAAAGAAAAAACGGAGGGAGTAATCCTTTCTGTTATCTCTGGTTTTCCTGTGGTCATTGGAAGCTCACTCTCCGGTACACATGTAAATTCAGTGGTACCTATGATCATGTTCACGTTATGAATCCTCGTGTTTTCACCCAGACTTTGGTCACCGTCATGTTATGCCTGTTATGGTCCTTTTGGTATATATTGCTGATCATGTTCATGTTATGAATCCACGTCTATTCACCCCAGACTTTGGTCACCCTCTTGTTATGCCTGTTATGGTTCTTTTGGTATATATTGCTCCCGGCCAAAATTCCTAACCAAGTTGTTTGAATTTTTGGTTGACGCCACGGCTCCGTACGTAGGCTCAATTCGCAATAATCTTGGGAAATTGCCACCAAAAGAATTACAGGAACCACCAAAATAATATTCTCTTATTGTGCTCCTTTGATTTATAAAAAATGTCCCCACTCTACCACCACTAGCATTCTTCCCCGGCTTCAGATGTCGCCTTACCCAACCGCTGCTACAAACCTTCTCCATGGAGCCGCATCCCTTGATCACGACCTTATACTAACAATGCCTGCAAGACGTTCCCTCGCCAACTATGTGACAGTGGTGGTGCAGCACCATGGCGATGCCTAGCAATATCGCCCACATGCAAGTCCATCAACTTCCGCCGCCACCATTGCCTTCAGGCATCAAATCCCCTCAACCAACATATTCAACAAATTTGGCTCATTAAATCAGCATGACAAGAGCCTATGACTTGTGGGTCCGTTGGAAAAGATAAAGGGCCCTCATGTTGGTGGCCAGCATGGGCCATCGAAACTCCTACTTTGTGCATGTACGCCACCGCCCCCCTGAGAAACACCAAAGCATCATCTCCTATCCCCCCACTCACTTCTGCTTCTCCACTCCACCACGCATCGTGCAGCAACAAAATTTTGTACCGGTGGAAAGTACACATCTTCAACTCTTCAACCAAGATATATGAAAAGCTCACTCTCAATAGTACAAGAAGAGCCTTCAGTGACGCACGATTTGAGCCTATAATGGCGGACAAACCGCCCGCCACTTGTCTCGCGGCACTGCTAACTGAGAAATATCAGTGAGGGGCTGGATGCCCGCCATTGCAAGGCACAATATAATAATAAAAAGACGGTCGGGTCATGGAGACGGCTCAGAGACAACGTCGCAGTTAAGCCACGCTAGCAATCTGCGTCAGGGAGGCCCTCTGTCCGATCTAAAGACTTGGAACCTTGATGTCATGGAGGAGCCGCGCGTCAGGGAGGCTGTGGGATTTCGGGAGGAGAAGAGGTGGCAGCGGGATCTGCGTGAGGGGAGGAGAAGGACATGTCACAAAAGAGAGAATGAAGTTATAGGCTAAATCTTTCAACATTTCATATGCACAAAAGGTGCAGATGAAAGTTATAGGAAGTTACATGCCACCAATTTCCATATCCTAAATCTTCCAACATTTCATCTGCACCTTTACTATTAATCTTCTCTTGACGTTTGGGGTCTTGCATCCGATTCCTTTGGCCTACACAATTACTATGTTAGCTTCATAGATGACTATAGCAAGTTCAAGTGGATATACTTACTTAAAAAATTCCATGATTTTCAAAATCCTGTGGAGAGGCTTTTCAGTTGAAAAGTTGTCCCTGTTCAGATCGACCAGGGTACAGAGTACAAGAAGCTTCACTCCTTATTCTTCAACAAGATGGGTGTCACACACCTAGTTACATTCCCACACGCACATAGCAGAACAGTGCTGGAGAGAAGAAACACAGGCACATCGTAGAGATCGGCCTCTCTCTCTTCTTGCCCAAGCTTCTATGCCCCTGAAGTACTGGAACGACCGAACGAGGCATTTCCCACCGCAACTTTCTTGATCAACCGCACACCCAGTAAAGTTATAGGCTACCCTACACCTCTCCAAATATTGTTCAACCAAGCTAAGATTATACTGCTCTTTGCATCTTTGGATGCGTCCTGCTGGCAGAATTTGAGGTCATGTAACTCCAGAAAGCTAGAGTTGCGATTGAAAAGGTGTGCTTTCTTGGGGTTTAGCAGCCAACATATATAAGGGTTTTAAGTGCTTAGATATATCCAGTGGAAGAATCTACATCTCCCGTGACTTAGTGTTTGATGAAAATGTTTTTCCTTTCACTATACTTGGTGCAAATGCAGGATCACATCTACGATAGGAAATATCTTTCCTTCATACCACTTTGATTAATCCTAATGGCTTGAGATGTATCTTTGCATAATCATGTGACTGATAATTCTGCCAATACTAGTAATGATGGTGCTGCGCAGATTACAGAAGATAATTTGCAGGAAAATGGAGCAAATCAGGGTCAATTTGGTCCTGGTCTTGTGCTGGAGCGAGACGACAACATCCCAGCTGATTCCGAGGGCGGTCTTCCTTGCACCGCAGGTGGATCACCCTTGGATCTGCCCCCAGCATCAACGTTGAAGTCAGCGGTCACGAGCTTCCTTACTCTGCGCGAAGACCCACCTGACGCGTGTTCATTTGTCGGGCATGCCTTCCTCCGGCCCAAGCCCCGGCTGCCACACAGCAACAAACTCGGACATATGGGGTTGAGATCAAATAACAAACTCTGTTGTAATCTTCGGCCGAGTGCTACTATATTAACACGCAACGAGAGCCGAAGCAAAGGTATTTCTTCTACCATTTTTTTCATATGCATCAACGGCACCCGTTGTTATTTTCAAAGTTTGTTCAGCACAATAATTCAGCAGTGCCTATGTGGCTTTGTGATCAACGTGGTCATTTTCAAAGTTTGTTGTTATCAATGCGGTTCTTTTTTCTTTCTTTCACTCTGCTTTATGCCTATCTGCTCAAAATGATCACCATCCTAAAGGAAATGAGGAAATCTACAGAAATCACTTATCATCTAATTAACCTTTTGCTAGTTGCTACTGTTAGAACTGAGGAATCATCTAAGTGTAGAACAGATGGGTAGGAACTTATCTTTTGAATGATACTCCCGGATCCATCGTGACGGCGGTGGCCAAGGACAGTGGCCGCGGCGTCGATGGTCAAGTGGCGGAGTGAAGTCCGACGGCGGCGGTGCTTCCCATCGCTATCAGCGCCTCCGCAGATCGGATGCTAGGTTTCGGTGGGGTGTACTGGCGGCGGCGAACCTCGTATCGTGTGCCTCCTGGACCCTAACTCTTTCTTATATGGCGCTGCACGATGGGGGCCCGCAACCAAGAGTGGTTAGTGCCCCCGATCAGGGCACGAGAACAAGGGTTTGGCCCAGCCGTTGGGCTGGCCCAAAGAGATCAACCTAACATTCTCCCCCTTGATCTCATCTTCCTCTTAGAACTTGTACTTAAACCTTGACAACCATCCCATCACAGATTAGTGCATAGAGCATGCCTCGTCGTAACAGAGTATACTGTTAGATTAACAGCCACAACACACTTCTCTGTTTTGAAACAGTTCTTATTCTAGGCCCTTAATATCCAGAAATCATAGGCTCTACCATAAACCCATGTCGACTGAGTGTTCTCTGAACACATTGGGCGGTAAGCCTTTTGTAGGCGGATCCGCAAGCACTTGCTTGGAACTCATATTCTCAATACTTTGTTTAGTCTTTATACTTTCAATATGATTCTGGATTTTTTCCTTGACAATACAACACTAAATGTCAATATGTTTGGCATCACACATGACCTATTGTCACAGGAGTGAAAAACTTAATTCCGGATATGAATTTGCTATGTGCTTGCTTTGTGGCCTCATATCATGCTATGCAATAGGTATTCATCACTGATGACACCACTATTGTTGTTTGGAGCTTTTCCACAATAAAACTCCAACTGCGAGTGTTAGCAACTACTGTGGATTTTCTTACACATCTCGCATAAGCTTTGTCTTTGTGCCCACAACTATATGAGAGCACTTGTTCCTTTCAACTTAGCATGAGGCCTTCAATACTTTGCAAAATTGCAAGACAATCTTATCTCTATTCCAGTGATCTATGTCTGGACTGGACTTGTGCCAAAATTATTCCAGATACTTGACATAAGTCAGGGTTAATTCCTTTTGATCGATCATTTATTGGTTCCATGGGACCTTGAAATTTCCCAGAACTATCACCCTTGACAATAGGAGCAGGCGTAGATTTATTCGCATGCATACTATGTTTCTTTAAAATCTTTTCTAAGTATGCCTTTTGCGATAGTCCTGAGAGCATCTCCAAGAGAGCCCCATAAACCTCCCTTAAATTTAGAGATTTTAGGCAAAAAACTATCTCCAACCGAGCCAAAAAACAGCCCCCAACTTTCCCATAGCCCCTAAACTCCCCTCATTTGTAGCTACAAACAGGGAAGGATTGGGGCATCCATTCCTTCTTTTTCCATTATAATTAATGTTTTTATGGCCCCAAATGCTGACATGGCCCAATCAAATTTGTTTTGATCCACTTTTAGGGAAGGACTGTTGGAGGAGGGAGGACAAATTGCCCTTCATAATTTTTTGGTTGCTCCTAAAAATAAATTTATGGCGCTAATTTTATGGGGTTCTCTTGGAGATGCTCTGGTACCCCTTTTATTCTATCTTGGTGAATCTCAATTCCTAAATGAATGATGCTTCACCAAGATCTTTCATATAAAAACTTGAGGACAAAAAATCTTTTCATCTACAAAAGTAGATAATGTCACTACTAGTAAGTAGGATATTATCCACATACAGGATGAGGAAAAAACAATTTCCTATTCTTAACTTTTGCATAGGCGCAATTGTCCTCTCGTTCTAAAACCCAAACTTTCTTATAGTCTTATGACCTCTAGATAGAGGTTTTCTTAAACCTATGAATGGATTTATTTAGACGGCATCCTTTATGTTTCTTTCCTTCCACAAAAAAACCCTTGGGTTGAGCCATGTTAACTTCCTTATGCAGATCCTCGTTGAGAAATGCCATCTCATGTAACTCTAAATCGAAGTGTGCCACTAAAGCTATTATGATTTCAAAAAATCCTTACATGAGACCGTACAAAATCTCATTATTGGCTATTCTCTCTCTTTGAATGGAAACTTTAGTCACAAGATGCTCTTTATATCTTTCTACATTCCCTCTAGAGTCACATATAGAATTGTAGATCTTTGACAGTCTACTGTTTTGACTCCTTTAGGAATTATCTTCTAAGTTACAAACAAAATTGGTACTCGTTGATCTTATTTCATCCCGCATGGCATTAAGCCCTCTCAGCGAGTGAGCGCTTGTCATGGCTTCCTCAAATGAGGTGGAATTACCCTCCATCATTTGTAGTCATCAGGAATGACTATTGTTCTAACTCTTTGAGACCTTATAGGGGTCTCAACATTTGGCACATTTTTTTATCTGGGTAGAAGCTGCTCCTCCATATGCAGCAACATTTTCTATCGGCTCCTGAAGGACAGGTTCCGCATTCACACTCGTTGTTGCCAGGAGAGAACTAACTACAGATGTTATTCATACAACATCAACCTCTTGAATCATTAAAGGAGACACATAGTCCCACTTCTCTTCAAGTCTTACTCATTAACATGCCATGCTCCCCCAGATTCAACCCATCTTTAGAAAAGATGGTGTATCTTTAAAATTCTTGTTGGGTTCAATACTTTAAAACCTCATATGGTACACTTAAGTACCACTTTACTATTTTTCAACTTACTGTGAGGCTCGTCCAACATGAGTACTGGTTAACTGCGCTATCTTCCAATTGGAATGATAAAAGGTCCACGAATTTAGCTTGTTTCTTTATATAGGGATATCAATATTATAACCGTTGTACTCCTCTGACGGCCATAGTCATCTTGATAGATCATCCTTATCTTCAATGCATACTATGCATTGCATTCAACTTAACATATATAGAAATTCCTTCCCCTCGAAATATGGCGTAAACTCTGCAGCCATAATTTCGAAAACATCAACTCTTACGAACGAGGAAATCTTTCATCATTTCATTCGCACATTTCTGGTGTGCAAACAAAGTTATTTCATAATACTTAAAGGAGTACACTTCCTCATTCCACTTCAAGGACTTAACAAAGTCCTTTATTAGCTATACTTCTGCAAGACATGCTTGCAAGTATTTCTTATATTTAGGTCTGTGTACAACTTCCTTTTGTCCTTGAACTTATTTATAGTATGTAATCTACATCAAGGGAAAATTCTTTACTTATTGATGTGCTCAGCTTGGTCGAGAGATTCAACCTGCCAAGCGTTAATTTTCTCTTTAGTTACTACCCATGTTTATGATTCCATCTTATTGGCCGTATCGCACATGCAGAAAATGTGCTTTCTAACACCACTAGATTGCTCCGCAAAACAAGCAACTCAATAAGAGTGCTCGCATACGATTGTATAAAGTCAAACAAATGACACTCTACCTTCTTATGATTTTGCAATGGTGTAATTTGGGATTGCTCCCCTTATGGCCTTAACCTCTTGAGTGCTTAATGACTATGACACCATTGAAGTGCACGGTCGATTCTAGGGTAGCTTATGAGCTCCCCCAAACTTCTCTCGCTATGGAGATATATACTCAATAACACAAGAGTCATCACAAACTTCTCCTACCATGTAGGATATGCTTAACCTCTTCTGCCATGCAGGATGATTCCCTATGAGGGACTTAAAATGCGAGAGTTGGCTCTCAGGACACAGGAAGTGTTGCATTAATTAGACATGCATATGTCTTACTGCGACACACTTAGTCACAATGACAAAAACTATTCACATAAACTTCATTCTCTGATTAAATATTCTCGTTGGTTCTAATTTAACCAGAAAATTAATTAACTTACAACAGCGGAAGCTTTAGGGAGAGGAAAAACTAAAACTCATTTTTAGCTTAAAACAACACAAAATGTATCAATACGTTCTTCTACATTGATTCTACATCACAGTTGGGCAGAAGTAGAACAAATATATCCTCTTCTAAAATCGTGTGCCTTAATTTTTCATTCTTCTACATTAATTCTACATCACCGTTAGGTAAAAATAGAAATAATGTATAAAACACTCTCAGGCAAAAACACAATATCATTCTACAATAATTTCACATCACAGTTGGGCAAAAATGAAATTAATGTATAACCCAACTCACGAATAATGGGTCACAAAATTGCTATCATCAACGTTGGTCAGAAAATAACAATATCATGACAAACTTGAACTACTTCCCAAAATAAAACTCGCAGCGGAAATGGGAGATAAAACTTAACTTTTCTATACTCTAGAACAAAACTTAGAGTACTTCACTTATAAAAAATTGGCAAAATAATGCCAAAGGTTAAACTTGTCTCTTAATTCATGGATGTTACCCACAGGAAAAACTCCTCAAAACTACTCTTCCAAAATTAATTTTTCCCGTTGGTTCCATTTAAAATGGAAGATGAAACTTAACTTTGCAGCGGAAACTTAAAATCAGAAGCATAACATTTCAACTTATCTACTCTCCAAATAATTTATCCCGTCGGTTCAAAATTAAATGGAGATAAACAACACTATCAAATATATATGCTGCTATGAAGAATAATCTTAGTGCTGCGAACAATACTAGTTCAGAAGCAACTTATTCTACACATTTCTGTGCATGCTTATCTACTCTCTAAACAATTTATCTCGTTGGTTCAAAATTGAATAGAGATAAAAAAAACTACACATTAAAAGGAAAAACAGAAAATGCTTTTGAACAGGAAAAAATTTGGGTCGGCCCAGCTTCTTGCCAGCCTCCACGGACTGGCTCCTCGAGTGCGCACGAGCGGCCCACGCGGCCGCACTCCGGCCTGGTGACCCGCGCTCCTTTTGGCGGCCCAGTGGCTGCCCGCGCAACGTGCGCCTGACGGTGGCCCACTCGGCCCGGCCTGCTATTGTGGCCGTTCTCCCGGACTCGAGGCCCGACAGCCGACGACCGGGCCGCCAAATCGGCCCAGCGCGTCGCTGCCGCTCTATCCCGCCTGGGCCGGAATTCGGCCTGCGAGCCGTCGTTTGATCATGGCCGTCTGCGACAAATCGGATGGCTGACCGTGCTTCTCGGGAGAACAAAACTGGAACACAGTCGGTTCCCGGTCAAAACCCTAAACCATTCCTCCTCCTCCCTCGGACTCCCGCGCCGCGGCGGCGGCGGCGGCCGTTCGTCTCGCGGCCGGAGGAGAGGGCTGTAGTGCCACCGACGGTGCGCGCTCATGGGGCTTCCCCGTGCCCCTTCTCTTCTTCTTCAACTCCCTAGCTCCTTCACACCAGCGGCCACAGAATTGCGACGGCGGTTGGAAGAAGCGAGGTGGCGGCGCCGCCGCAGCCCCCTCGCCGGCGCGCGCGTCCACCCGTGGGTGAGCGCGCCGCCGTCGAGCGGCGCTGCGACGGTGCCCTTGAGTCCGTGCGCGCCTACAAAATCGACGGCGACCCGGGCCCTTCTTCCCGTGCGGCGATAAGGCGCCGGCAGCGGTCGTGACGCCGGCGCGGCCTCAAGGTGAGACCAGATCTGCCGCCATCCTTTCTTTTCTTTGCTAGGGTTAGGGTTTGCGTTTTCTTCTTCTTCTTCTTCCTCAGATCTCCAGGAGAGCAGAGTTGTGTTCTTTCTTCTTTTCTTCCCCAAATCGGATCTACACCATAGAACTGCTCTTGATACCAATGTTAGAACTGAGGAATCATCTAAGTGTAGAACAGATGGGTAGGAACTTATCTTTTGAATGATGCTCCCGGATCCATCGTGACGGCGGTGGCCATGGACAGTGGCCATGGCGTCGATGGTCGAGTGGCGGAGTGAAGTCCGACGGCGGCGGTGCTTCCCATCGCTATCAGCGCCTCTGCAGATCGGATGCTAGGTTTCGGTGGGGTGTACTGGCAGCGGCGAACCTCGTATCGTGTGCCTCCTGGACCCCACCTCTTTCTTATATGGCGCTGCGCGATGGGGGCCGGCAACCAAGAGTGGTTAGAGCCCCCGATCAGGGCGCGAGAACAAGGGTTTGGCCCAGCTGTTGGGCTGGCCCAAAGAGATCAACCTAACAGCTACCTCCTGGATTGACATTGAATTCCCCAACAACAAAGAGAAGACGCAGCACTAACTTAACAAGACGATGCAGCTGGGGCATGGTGCACAAGGTTTATGACTCGTAGGTAGGTTCACGGAAAAGGTGCCCGGTCCAATTGTGGTGCCCAGGTTGTTGCCATCAGAAGTTCCCAGTTTCTGCACGCCACCGTCCACCTGGGAAAACCCTGCTTCGAACATTGGTTTTCCATTCACTCCTACTTCCTTCTCTCCTCCACTACCGCGCCAGAAAATTTGTGCTGGTTCTTGCACATCCCTCTTCTGACCTTCTTCAATTCCAGGCCCGAGGTGTTTCACCACTTTCCTCCCCGAGAACCCATCGCTTCGCGTGGTTAGCGTCCTTGCACTGCGAGAACCCATCACCAGTGAAGCCGCCGCCGCCAGCCGGTGAGGTGAGGATGCCGTCGTTTTCGATCGTCCTCTTCTCCCGATCTTCTCACCGTTTCTTGCCCCGCATGTAGCTCGACGAGAAGATGATGTCCACGGTGGTGTCTCCGGAGGCTGACGGCCGTGGCGGAGGAGGCATAGACACCATGCCGGACGGCGTCCTGGAGCACATCCTCAGTTTCCTGCCGGCGGAGGAGGCAGTGCGGACTTCCGTACTCGCCCCGCGCTGGCGCCATCTCTGGAAATCCGCCGCCGGCCTGCGGATCGGGTGCCGCGATGACGACGGTGGACCAAGGCCGGTGAAGGAGTACCGGGATTTCGTGGACCATCTTCTCCTACTCGGTGGCGGCTCGCCTCTTGAAGCCTGCGAGATCCGGCTCGGCGAAATCCAGGCCGGCGACAAGCGGAGGGAGAATCTCTGGGTCTGGCACGCCATTCTGTGCAAGGTCAGAGTGCTCAAGGTCCATATATGCCCCAACTACTCTCTCGCGCTGGACGACCTTCCTTTCATCTCCCAACACCTCACCAGGCTAGAGCTTCACAATTTGGGGCTGCACAATAGCTCTCTTGACTTCTCGAGCCGCCCGGTGCTGGAACACCTGGAGTTGAATGGATGTGGCCTGTTGAGAGCCAAGAGGATCGTGTCAGAGTCCCTGAAGCATCTCAAGATCATCTGTTGCTGTTTCAATGAATTTTACCATGATTTTTACCGCGCCCATATATGTGCCCCAAATCTGGTTACACTGCACATTGATGACATCATGGACACGTGTCCCATGCTTTACAGCATGCCGTTGTTAGTGGAGGCATTTGTACGATTTACTTTCTGGTGTTCGGATGTGTGCGCTAAAGAAGATAACCCACCGTCAGAGGATTGCATGTGTTATCTGTGTGACAGTTTCCGTAACCTTCACATCGGTGGTACCAGTTGTGTTCTTCTCAACGGTTTGTCAGAAGCTAAGAGCTTGGCTTTGATTTCTGACCCCTACGTGGGATGCTCCCTCTTGGTCTCAGTTATATTATGGCTCCATATATAAGTCATTCTTTTAATTCGATAGCATTATCTGCATTGCTGCTAGACACTGGTAGATGGACTTGCATGGTGAATGTATTGCCATCGATTATGCTCAACTACTTTCATCTTTATCAGCTCGAACTTTTTACAGACTATTTGTTGGAATATGATCCGAATTATTGGGCCTCGCTGGGACGCCTAGGAGGTGTGAGAGGTGGAGTCATCCCACGTTACGGGTTGTATTAGTTTCCACATATATATACATCTTGTATGCCGCACGGGAAGAGTTGACGACTCATTGTTATTCCCCTGCATTTGTAAACTCTTCTCATATACTGAAGATCGCCGGTCGGCGCCCGTGGTTTTTCCCGCAAGGGTTTTCCACGTAAAAATCTGTGTCTCGTTTCGATCTTGTTTACGCATTATTTGCTAACAAGTGGTATCATAAGCCAGACACGAGATTGATTAAAAAAAATTTGGGTTGCGTCCCTGTTCATCCGCCGCCGCCGCCGATTCGCATCTGGCGATTTGGCTCGTCGTCCACCGCCGCCAGACGTGTTCGTCTTCGCCTCGGTTTTCCCGTGCGTGACACGGTTGAAGGACGGGATCCTATTCCGTCTGTGGCACGCGTCATCGATTTGCGCTGCTGTTCCGCGTTCGAGTCTCACGCGGACTCGGCGAGTTCGCTTCGTTTTTGGAATTGGCGAGATACTACAAAAGCTGCAGTGCCGTTCGTCGCTGCAGATCAAAGCCCCGTCCTCTGTTCCTGCTCGGCATCAAGTCCCGAGGTTCTGCATCAGTTCTCGTTGCCTGAAGGAAATTCAAGGATTTTTGCTACGCGCACACAGGTGTGCTACCAGATTGTTTACTAGTTCTTCGCTGAACGTACACGCAAGTGTACCAGGAAGCTGCAGTTTATTGCTACGTCCACTCAAGGCCGTACCAGAGGGACTGCAGTTGTTTATTGCTGATTATTCTTCGACATGTCTTCTCTCAAGTATGATCTTCCGCTGTTAGACCGTGATACACGGTTTTCTCTATGGCAAGTCAAGACGAGGGTAGTATTAGCGCACACTGATTTGGATGATGCACTTGATGGTTTCGACAAGAAGAAGCCGAAGTCTTGGTCCAGTGATGAAAAGCGAAAGGATCGTAAGGTTCTATCACAAATTCATCTTCATTTATCTAACAATATTTTGCAAGAGGTTTTGGAGGAGAAAACCGCTGCTGCTTTATGGCTCAAGCTGGAGTCGATCTGTATGTCAAAGGATCTCACTAGCAAGATGCATTTGAAGATGAAATTGTTCACTCACAAGCTGCAAGAGGATGGTTCTGTGTCCTCTCATTTGTCGGTCTTCAAGGAGATCGTTTCGGACCTAGCGTCCATGGAGGTAAAATATGATGATAAGGATTTAGCTCTTATGCTCTTGTGTTCGTTGCCTCAATCTTATTCTAATTTCAGAGACACTATTTTATATACTCATGATACTCTAACCGTCAATGAGGTTTATGATGCTTTGCATGCTAAGGAGAAGCTGAAACAGATAGTGTCTGCTGAAGCTGCCAGTTCTGATGGAGAAGGCTTGGCTGTCCGTGGTAGGACAGAGAAGAAATCAACACATGACTCTAGAAGCAAGAGTTCGAGTGGTTACAAAGGCCGCTCAAAGTCCAGAGGCAAAGGAAAGTTCTGCAGGTATTGCAAAGGTGATACTCATTACATTTCAGAATGTTATAAGTTGCAGAATAAAGAAAAGAGAAATAAGGGGAAAGGTAATTCTGATAATGGTAAAGCCTCTGTTGCTTCTGCTGATAGTAATTCTGATAATGGTGATGTTCTCGTTGCTTATGCTGGATGTGCTAAAATTGATGATGAATGGGTTCTTGATTCTGCCTGCTCGTTTCATATATGCATTAATAGAGATTGGTTCTCCACTTATGAATCTGTCTAAAGTGGTGGTTCTGTTTTGATGGGTGATAACACACCTCGCAAGGTTGTAGGCATGGGATCTGTTCAGATTAAGATGGTTGATGGTATTGTCAGGACATTGACAGATGTGAGGCATGTTCCAACTATGACGAGAAATCTCATTTCTTTAAGTACTCTTGATCGCAAAGGGTATAAGTACTCCGCTGGAGGTGGAGTTATTAAGGTATCTAGAGGCTCTCTTGTTGTCATGAAAGGTGATTTATTATCTGCCAATTTATATCTTCTTAAAGGCACTACAGTTATTGGTAATGCCGCTGTTGCTTCCAAGTCATTATCTAATTCTGATGCTACTAATCTTTGGCATATGCGTCTTGGGCATATGAGTGAACTTGGTTTGTGTTGGAGATAACGCCGAAGGCTCTTTGCTTCATGCGAACGCTGTTTGACTCCAGGCGAAGGTATTATGACGCGCGGCGAAGGATATAGAATATGAGCCAGAGTGAAGCCTAACACTTAGAGCCGTAACAGAATTGCCCAGTGGCATGGCTGTAATATTGATCTCTCCTCCCCTTATAAATATGGAGGGGAGAGTTCCTGTAATGACATCTGTTTTTCGGGTCACGAGCCAAAGAGACATCATTTACTTCGTCCATAATTCTCTATCGTGTTTTTACCCCTTCGCCCGGCATCGCGGACGACTGAGGGCTTCGGGTATTGAACAACATAAGTATCATAGAACGTTAACACTTCAGGAGGGCTTCGCTGAGCGTAGAAGAAGCCATCCAAGGAGCGACGAGGCTTCGCGAGGCTCTACTCCGAGAACAAGGACCTTCGGAGGGCTTCGCGAGGACCCACTTCCACTACAACACTCATTGGAGGGCTTCGCCGAGTCTCTCAAGACCTTCGATCCCCCAACATTTGGTGCCGTCCCGCGGGGCGAACCCACGACCACGATGGCGAGAGGTAAGTCATCAAAGACAGTAGACATTGAGACACAACGCGCGGAAGCCGAAGAAAGAGAGCGACTAGCTAAGGAAGAAGAAGACAAAATCGCGAAGGAACGAGAAGCACAAGCCGAAATCGCACGAGCTGAACAGGCAACCCGAGCCGAAGAAATAACAAGACAGGAAGAAGCTATAAGGCAGCAAGAAGCTCTAAAAAGAACACAAAACAATAATGAAAATGCTTCGCAGGCAGAAAACAACCCTCCGGAGGATGATGAGGCAGTAGATGACGAAGCCGATTCCATAGCAGAGCAACTTCGCATCCTGGAGAAGGAAAGAGTTGAGAGGGAAAAACGACTGTCCTTCGTTGAGAAAAGGCAAAAACTGAAAATAGACATGCTGCAGAAGATAAGGCAAACGCAGAGGGATATCGAAGAAATGGACGAAAGGTTAGACCAGGTAAACCAAGACATAAACAACCTCAAGAAACTAAGCCAGAGCCAACCAAAGAAAGTGCAAAAGAACAACGAAAGGAGAATCGTTTATGAAGTAAGCAGCACAAGCAGAGACGCTCAACCAACTTCAATGTTCAATGAGAACTCACGTCTAAGCGAAGAACTGCAAAATGAGCCATGGCCTGTCAACTTCAAAATGCCAAAGATAAAAGCATATCAAGGAAAATCTGACCCAAGGGAATTCCTGATGTCATTCGAAGCTGCGGTCGAATCAGGCGGAGGAACAAATTCCACTTACACGAAGGCTCTGGTTATGGCAATCGAGGGGACTGCAAAAACCTGGTTCTCCATTCTAGAACCAGGATCAATCAATTCATGGTCCGAATTGAGGAAAGAATTCATAAACAACTTCCAGGGTTTCCAAACTGAAGAAGTTCATCAGGGAAAGCTATTCTCCTGCAAGCAAAAAAGTGACGAAGGCCTCAGAGAATACATGCAGAGGTTCATGGAAATTAAGTCGAAGGCCAGAGGAGTAGCGGCCTCCACAGTAATCGATGCACTAATGGAGGGATTGAGGGCTGGACCTTTTCACTCCTCACTGGCAAGGAAAAAACCCACCACAATCTTCGGACTCCTCGATGTCTTCGAGAAGTACGCAAGATCTGATGATGAGTTCAGAAGAAAGAAGGATGATGAAAAGAAGCAAACTCAGCAGCTGAGAGATGAGAAGAAAGCCAAAGAAGACAGAGATTCAAGCCGAAGCCGAAGGCATGACGAAAACAAAGAAAACAACAGAGATCATAGCAGCCGAAGAGTACACAATCTGGAAAATAGAGAAGAAAGAGGAGATGAAAAAAGAACTAGAGAGGATGAAAAAGGAAAAGGGCGAAGCAACAGTGACAAAGATCACGAAGAAAGAAATCGAGAGGGTGACCAAAAGTCGAGTTCCCGCAACGTTACGTGCGAATTGCATGGCGAAGGTAAAGGGCACACAACCAAACAGTGCCGTGATTTTCAGGCATACAAGCAAACTTGGCTAACCAACAGAGAAGCAAAGAAAGCCATTCGACACATGGGCAATCTCCGAGAAGATTGGTCTCAGAACAACAATCGCCCATTCTACCCTTCGAACTCTGTGAATCACGTGGTCAGCTACCCCACTGAGTCTTCGCACCATTTACAGTATCAAAATTATCACCAACCACAAAGTCTGGCCGCATTACCACCACCGCCAGATACAAACAATCAAACCAATGCTAGGCAGTCAGAAGTCAATAGCGAGGTGCGAAGGCAACGAATAAATGCCATCACGGGAGGGTCAACACAACAGCTGGATTCAAGAAGGGCAAGAAAAGAGCATATGCAAAGGGTTCAGCATGTCTCTTCGGGGGCTCCCTTCGTCAAAACAAGGTGGTCCCACGTGGACATAACCTTCGGACAAGAAGATGCAAGAAACTTAGTCCAATCGCATTCTGATCCGCTTGTCATCGAAGCAAATGTCAAGGGATTTGATGTCTCCAGAATATTGATCGATGGGGGAAGCTCAGCCGATATCCTATTCGTGTCAACTTTCAGAAGAATGAACCTGAAAAATGAAACCCTTCAACCAGCAGGAATCCCTCTGGTCGGTTTCACGGGAAAGATCATACAAGCTTTGGGGAAGATTGAATTACCAGTGACTTTTGGCGAAGGTGAAAATGCAAGAACCGAAGATATCATCTTTGATGTGGTTGACCTCGTATACCCATACAATGCGATATTTGCGAGAGGATCCATCAACAAGTTCGAAGCTGTCATACATCAAGCGTATCTATGCATGAAAATCTCAGGACCAATCTCCGTGATCAGGGTCTTCGGAGATCAAATACAAGCAAGAGCTATCGGAGATAATGAAACCTCTGGAGGGAAAAACATCCACCTCATAAGAGAAATGCAAGATACACCATCATTCAAGATTTTCGGCCTCAAGAGCTCGGCGAAGATACTTCAAAACCGCATGAACCGCTACTACCAAGAGTTAACAGAACAACTCCTTGGTAGAGCGAATGACGCTTATGTGTAAAACATAAAAGACATGCGGGGGGTACACTCTTTTTCCTCACGAGGGAAGCTCTGCGAAGGGTGTGAGGTTTTTTAAC
The DNA here is from genome assembly GCA_007726485.1 of Eragrostis curvula. Taxonomy (NCBI): domain Eukaryota; kingdom Viridiplantae; phylum Streptophyta; class Magnoliopsida; order Poales; family Poaceae; genus Eragrostis; species Eragrostis curvula. The sequence continues at coordinate 41,047,027 of CM017440.1, forward strand.
GAGGCACCCTCTAAGAACTGTACACTAGTTTTATAATTACCTTTTTTCCTCAAAAAATTCCAGAGCACTTTTACTGAGGAGCCTCATCGAAGGCCAAGCCACGAGCTTAACAGACGAATTCAGGCAAAAAGCCTAGACCAAAGCGAAGGGTGCACCAAAACAAAATTTGGTGTAACCAAACTTAGGGTTTGTGTGTTACAAGAAACAACACAAACCCCTCAGATACATAAAGTATCATAAAGGCTTGTACTATGGACTCCAAAAATGGAAGCCATAACAAGAAAGCAAAGTCATGGTCTCAAAAGAGAGAAACCATCGGCTAAGCAAAAAAGAAAAATCGGGCCAAAGGCTTAGAGCGAAAGAAAAGCAGACAAAAGTCTAAGAAAATTCTCGAGGGCTCGCGTAATAAAAAATATTGCCAAGCCCTCAACATACAAATCGAAGGTGTCAGAACAAACAAGGAGTTAATATTTTCCCTCATTTCCTGACACCAGAAATATAAAAAAAAACACCCTCGCCGGGACAAAAATCCAAAAACACAAGTTTCAGGCGTGAAAACTTCAAGTTTTACCAAAAACAGAAGGACATCACGGAGGAAGCAAAAACTTCGAAAAAGATATCGAAGAAACTTATTCCATAAGCGAAGCAAGACGAACAAGTTCCTTCAAAAAACAGCTCTAAAGCATTTCTCATTCATGCAGAACCATCGTCAGGCTCTTGCTTTACAATAAGGCCTAACTCTAGTAACATTTGACATATGATACCAAATTCATCAATGTCATAACCGCTCGAAGGCGAATAAGGCCTTTGAAAAACGGGATCTATTACCCTAGAATCAATCATTCGTTCCACATGCGAAGCAGCATCGAAGGACGAAGAAGAACTCTTGGCATTAGTGGAAGAATTACGATGGCGAAGGTTTTCGCCTTTCTTCTTCTTGGCCGCACCTCGATTCGAGGAACCACCACCTCGAGGACGACGACCACGAGACCTCCGCTTCACACAGCCTCGACTACCTTTGGGAACATCAATCTCGGGACGATAAACTCTCCCGATAGCAACAAGGCTACCTGGAGGAAAAGTGAAAGGACTCTCACCGCCTTCAACAGGGGATAAAGGTTCCGAATCACTGGACAAATTGATATCTGAAGGAGAACTGAAAATCTCAATCGGAGATTCATGACGAATCAAGTGAGAAAACGAGGGCTCCGGAGTCGCAAACTCGCTCAGAGAAACCTCAGACGAAGACTCCGGAGCAACACACTTTCCTGATACTACATCAGAAGAAGCCTTCGGAGTAGCAAACTCGCTTAATGAAAAATCAGAGGAATCCTAAAACTATAAAACCAAGCAAATATTAAAGAAAAATAATAATAAGTTTACAACACAAGTCACCATGACATCCTTAGGAAATACAAGTCCGAAGGGCAACATTTCGTACAAATCAAACAAAAAATTCTTATACCTCATCTTGAGGCGGCTGCAGCATAGAGAGAATCCTTTCCCAGAAAGACTCGTCAACAATCCTAGTAAATTTGACGAGGGCCGCGAGCAGCGCAGGAGATGTACTGTCGGCAGCAACAAAAGAAAAAGAATTATTGGAAGCCTTCGCCACAGCATCACTCCCCCCAGCTTCGAGCGAGAAAAGAACATCCCTAACAGCAAGTTGCACTGCACTCTTCGAGAAAGCTCTGCAGGCCTCAATAACAGAGGGAATGTTAACCACAAGCCACTCTTGAAAATGCTCAGTCGAAGCATCTTCGGAAAGGGAATCAGGCGTGACACCAACAGATACAAGAGCGGCTCGAATCTGACTGCAAATGTCAGCCAGTCGAAACTTTTCAGCCTCCGCAAGGCTAGCAACTTCCCGCTCAGCAGCACCAACCTTAATGATAAGGTCCTCATTCTCTTTAACAGCCTTCGCAAGGGAAGTATTCAGTCCTTTGACTTGCAGATCCAAAGAAGTTATTTTCTCATCAAACCCCTTCGCGGCCTGAAGGAGTTTCTCTTTCTCCGAACTAAGATCAGAGAAGCGCTTCTCGCTAAGTGCAAGAGCATTCTCCCTCTCCTTAACCTTCAACTCGAGAGCAGCAAGGTCTTTGCGAAGAGCGTCTCGATCACTCCTCACCTTCGACAGCTCCCGATATTGGCGAAGGGATGCATGGGTAATTGCAAGTGACTGCCAAAAGAAATAATCAGAATAAAAAAAATATCATAACAAAAGATGGAAGCTGGAAAGCTCACCTTAACTTGCGAAGACAGTAAAAATTTGTACAGGGCATCTCCACCCTGTGACATAAGTTCTTCCTCCACTCGAGGAAGTCGAATCCTATCGGCAACAGCAATAAAAGGCTCAGTAGCCTGGGCACTCATGACGAAGGTGTTAGCCGGAACATCGTCACAAGCAAGCGAAGACCCCTCAGCAGTTTCAACTGAATCAAAAGTCATGTCAAAGGGAAGAAATTCCTCTATCATTGCCTCAAAAACAGAATGAAGGACAAGTTCACCACCTGCCGAAGGGGCGAGAATGCCACGAGGCTGAATATGGGGCTCTGGCGGAAGCTGACAAGCAGAGCGATCTAAAAGAATTCCCAAGTTAGCAAGCATCCGACGGAGCTCAAACCTTTCAGACAATGAAAGACGTTTTGAATTAGCACCTTCGCCCAAACCCTTGTCCTGGATCTGGGCCTCACCCAAAGCCTCACCAGCTTCGGCATGGGTCTTGTCCTGGATCTTAGCCTTCGGATCAGGCACTAAGGACACAAGAGCACTTGACTCTGTATCTTTGTCCTGGATCTTGGTCTTCGACCCAGAGGAACCAGACACATTTGCGATGGCACCCGCATCCGTGTCTTGGATCTTGGCCTTCTCTAAGGCCATAGATTTGCCAGCATCAGCTAAAGAAGAAACATCTTTCACAGGACCTGTGGAGTCCTTTGAAGGAGCCTCTTTCGAAACCAATGAAGCCTTAGCAGAGCCATGACTTTGGTTAGACGAGCCAGAAAGGATTGCCATCAGGTTAGGAACCTTGGGGCGCCGATAAGAAATACCGGCCTATAAGACGAGAGGTTCGCTGAACCCTTCGAAGAAGAACTTGGAACCTTCGAAGGAGGCGCTGAAGAAGTGGTGTCAGTACCACGAGAGCCTCCGTCATTAGTCTTATCAAGACTATCCTTCGAAGAAGATTTGTGAACCTTTGCCTTCTTCCTAAGGTGCTCTTCACTGGACCTCCGGTCACTAGGCATCTTGAAAAAGAATGCAAGGAAAGGGTCTCTAATGGTGCGAAGGTGAAACAGAAAACGGTGGAGAACAACTTGCACAAGCAATAGACAATGTGAGAAAACAAGGCAATCACTACGAATATATAGAGCTAAGACAAGCATCGAAAGTCGGGAAAAGACAGGAAGATACCGAAAACGACAAACACGTGCATGAGTCAGAAGAGCATACGACACAATCATTAAAATAATAAATTGCCTCTGATTTTGACCAATCAAAATACATCAACAATTGAGGGCTAATGTTGGAGATAACGCCGAAGGCTCTTTGCATCATGCGAAGGCTGTTTGACTGGCGAAGGTATTATGACGCGCGGCGAAGGATATAGAATATGAGCCAGAGTGAAGCCTAACACTTAGAGCCGTAACAGAATTGCTCAGTGGCATGGCTGTAATATTAATCTCTCCCCCCCCTATAAATATGGAGGGGAGAGCTCCTGTAATGACATCTGTTTTTCGGGCCACGAGCCAAAGAGACATCATTTACTCCGTCCATAATTCTCTATCGTGTTTTTACCCCTTCGCCTGGCATCGCGGACGACTGAGGGCTTCGGGTATTGAACAACGTAAGTATCATAGAACGTTAACACTTCAGGAGGGCTTCGCTGAGCGCAGAAGAAGCCATCCAAGGAGCGACGAGGCTTCGCGAGGCTCTACTCCGAGAACAAGGACCTTCGGAGGGCTTCGCGAGAACCGACTTCCACTACAACACTCGTTGGAGGGCTTCGCTGAGTCTCTCAAGACCTTCGATCCCCCAACAGTTTGGCAGTTTTGAGCAAGCGAGGACTTCTTGATTGTCATAGCATCAGTAAGCTGGATTTCTGTGAGCATTGTGTGTTTGGCAAACACAAGAGGGTGAAGTTCAATACTTTGGTTCATACAACTGAAGGTATTCTTGATTATGTGCATGCTGATTTATGGGGGCCAGCTCGCAAGACTTCTATTGGTGGTCGTCGTTATATGTTGACTATCATTGATGATTATTCAAGGAAGGTTTGGCCTTATTTCTTGAAGCATAAATCAGATGCATTCTCAGCATTTAAGGAGTGGAAGACTATGGTTGAAAATTAAACCGAGAGAAAGGTGAAGGTACTTCGTACTGATAATGGGATGGAATTCTGTTCTAATGCTTTTGATTCTTATTGCAAGTCTAAAGGCATTGTGAGACACCGCACCGTTACATATACTCCTCAACAGAATGGTGTCGCTGAGCTTATGAACAGGACTATCATCTTGAAGGCCCGTTGCATGTTGTCCAATGCAGGTTTGGGTAAACATTTTTGGGCTGAAGCTGCTTCCACTGCTTGCTATTTGATTAATCGTTCACCGTCTATTGCTATTGATAAGAAAACTCCAGTTGAGGTATGGTCTGGTTCTCCAGCTAATTATTCTGGGTTGAGAGTTTTCGGTTGCCCAGCTTATTCTCATGTTGATAATGGTAAATTAGAGCCTAGAGCTATTAAGTGCATCTTTCTTGGCTATGGTTCTGGTGTTAAAGATTATAGATTGTGGGATCTTGAATCTAGAAAGGTTATTATTAGCAGAAATGTTGTCTTTAATGAATCTGCTATGTCTACTAATGTTCCTGTTCGGAGTTCGCAGACCTCTAGTGTTCAGGTGGAGCATTTTATTGATTCAGATCATACACGAGATATTGCTATCTCAGATGCACCTATTGATGATGATGATTCATCTATTGTTCCACATTCTTCTCCCGTTGTGCAGCATTCATAACGTTCTATTGCCGGTGACCGGTCTAGGAGGCCTCATGTTCGACCCAAGAGGTTAATTGAGGAGTGTAATATTGTGGCTTATGCTTTGAGTTGTGCAAAAGATGTTGAAGGCAGTGCAGAACCTTCTAATTATGCTGAGGCTATTACTTCTGCTGATTGCAATAATTGGGTTACCGCTATGCAAGATGAGATGGAGTCACTTGATAAGAATGGTACTTGGAATTTAGTACCGTTGCCTAAAGAGAAGAAGCCCGTTCGTTGCAAGTGGATTTTTAAAAGGAAGGAAGCAGTTTCTCCTAATGAAACTGCAAGGTATAAAGCAAGATTGGTGGCTAAGGGCTATAGCCAGATTCCAGGTATTGATTATAATGATGTTTTTTCTTCAGTTGTGAAACATAGCTCTATTCGCACTTTACTCAGTATTGTTGCTATGCATGATTATGAGCTTGAGCAATTAGATGTTAAAACTGCATTCTTACATGGAGAATTAGATGAGGACATTTATATGGATCAACCTGAAGGTTTTGTTGTTCCTGAAAAAGAAAAGCTTGTTTGCAAGTTAAAGAAATCTCTTTATGGCTTAAAACAATCTCCTAGACAGTGGTATAAGAGATTTGACTCATTTATGCTCTCTCATAGTTTTAAGCGTTCTGATTATGATTGCTGTGTTTATTTGAAGACCGTTAATGGTTCAGCTATTTATTTGCTTCTCTATGTCGATGATATGTTGATTGCTGCAAAAGATATGTCAGAAATAGCCAAACTAAAATATCAGTTGAATGGTGCATTTGAGATGAAGGATTTGGGTGCAGCAAAGAAAATTCTTGGCATGGAGATTATCAGAGAGAGGAGTTCTAGCAAGTTATATCTTAGTCAGAAAGGCTATATTGAAAAGGTACTTCGTCGTTTCAATATGCATGATGCTAAACCTGTGAGTACTCCATTAGCTCCACATTTTAGACTATCTTCAGCTTTATGTCCTGAGTCAGATTATGATATTGAGTACATGTCTAGAGTTCCTTATACTAGCGCAGTTGGTTCTCTTATGTATGCTATAGTTTGCTCTCGTACGGATTTATCATATGCATTGAGTGTTGTCAGTAGATACATGGCTAATCTTGGCAGAGAGCATTGGAAAGCAGTTCAATGGATTTTGAGATATATGCGCGGTACTTCTAGTGCTTGTTTGCAGTTTGGGAAATCTGAAGATGGACTTGTTGGTTATGTTGATTCTGATTTTGCTGGTGATTTGGACAAGAGGAGGTCTCTCACAGGTTATGTTTTCACCATTGGTGGTTGTACTGTTAGTTGGAGAGCATGTTTGCAGTCTATTGTTGCTCTATCAACTACTCAAGCTGAATATATGGCTATTTCTGAAGCTGGAAAGGAAGCTCTCTGGTTGAGAGGTTTGTATGCTGAGCTTTGTGGAGATAATTCTTGCACTACTATATTCTGTGATAGCCAGAGTGCTATTTACCTTACTAAAGATCAGATGTTCTTTGATAAATGAAAACATATTGAGGTGAGGTATCATTTTATTCGAGAAGTGATTGCTCGAGGTGATATTAAAGTGTGCAAGATCATCACTCATGATAATCCTGCTGATATGATGACAAAGCCAGTTCCCACTACTATGTTTGAGTTATGCTCAAGCTTGGTTGGTGTTAAAGTTTAAGTCCTAGTGACTTGTTGGCGCTCGGTGTTATTTATTATTGAAGTGAGTTCATTGATGATACTTCATTCGCTGCAAGATGAAATTCGTCTTAAGGTGAAGTTTGTTGGAATATGATCCGAATTATTGGGCCTCACTGGGGACGCCTAGGAGGTGTGAGAGGTGGAGTCCTCCCACGTTACGGGTTGTATTAGTTTCCACATATATATACATCTTGTATGCCGCACGGGAAGAGTTGACGACTCATTGTTATTCCCCTGCATTTGTAAACTCTCCTCATATAGTGAAGATCGCCGGTCGGCGCCCGTGGTTTTTCCCGCAAGGGTTTTCCACGTAAAAATCTGTGTCTCGTTTCGATCTTGTTTACGCATTATTTGCTAACACTATTTTCAAAAGCGATTTGAGATGGGGCCCTATGTTTAGCAATTTAAGGACCTTGTTGTTCAATGACTATTGGTGTGTGCCTTATGACTTTCATGCGTTGACCTGTATCCTTGAACACTCACCGGTTCTTGAGTAGCTCACTCTTCAACTGTTTTCTGAGGTACACACATCATAAAGGGGAAATTATTATACATACTAGTGAAATAAAACTTGTGATTCATATTGGAGGATCGTTTTGTTTGCTGCAGGGGCCCAAGCATAACATCGAGATGAAAGGGGGATACTGTCTGATGGGTCCACCAGCATCAATTTCAGAACATCTAGAAATAGTGGAGGTCAAGTGTGAAGCGGTTGATGAAAGGGTTCTTAAAGTCCTGGACTTCCTGTATACATTTAACATATGTAAGCTAGCTTGCAATGCTCTACATTTCGGACATTTAGCATAGCCTTCAATTGTGTGAAAGAATCAAAACATTGCAAGTTTGTACAAAAATAACCCTTGAATGCTAGGACTTAGAGACCACGGATATCAATTGATTGATAAACGAAACCTTGCATTGCATAGGAAGGGCAGATAAGCTGTACAACGCCTTATTCAATTTAATTGATTTTCATACACGCATAGACCCTGAGTCACTACATTGACTTCTAGAAAACCTTTGAATGTTAGGCTTATTGGCTAGTTTGAAATGGAAAAAAGTGAATTAAATAAACTCAAAGCTCACATGATCATATGGCCTTTGCTTTCTTCTCAATGCAAATTTTAGTTTACCTGGATTTAATTTAGTATAAATGTTTATACCGTAGCATGGCCAGGAAATTATTTGTCAAATTATTGTTGAATGTTTTTACTCTGTTGCTAACGAACATGTGAATCAGAATATATGAATTATGTTTGGTTAATCGAATTTCTGTACAACAGGTTTCAGTTTCTGTTAACTTCAAGAAAACACGGGCCACCAATCGATCTACCTGTCTGGATAAAAAATGTGAGGATAAAGTGCACTGTGACAAAAGGTTGTCATATTGTGTCTCTGGGTAGTTTGTGTGTATATTAAAGTTGGCAGAAGTAGTTAGATATCTAGCTGGACTTTCCACATATATAGCCATGCTATTTACTTTGTACTATTATTTGTTCTACAATCGAGAACTACATTAACATGCTTTTAGAAATTTGGATCATCCTTGAGATGGTGATGTGACCTGTTCCTTTGCAACGTAACCAGCTGAATCATCTAGTTGTCATTGCTTCAAGGAAGTCAGGTAGCAAAGATGGAAAAAAAAAATGAGACAAGGCATTTGAACGTTTGACAAAGGATTATACATCATAGCCTCAGTTAGTTGTGATGTTTTTCATATCACACCATTTTTTTTCCTGTAAAACAAGCAGACGTCACATTCATTCTTGAAATGCACGTGACATTTTCTCTTGTGAGATAATTCTTTCAGTATTCTCTTGCAGCCTAAATTTACCATATGCCTCAACTTCATCGGTGGTCTCTCTTCCAATTTGCTTGGCACAATAAATCAAATTCAGTAGATAGTATATGTGTTATACAGATTTCAGTTTCTGTTAGGTACAAGAAAATTCGGGTTAGCAAGCAACCACATGTTGCTAAGAAATATAAGGCTAAAGTGCTCTGTGACAAGGTTGTCATATTGTCTCTATGGGCTTTGCACGTAAAGTTGGCAGCAGAAGTAATTGGATATCTAGCTGGACCTTCCATATATAGCACCATAGCATGGCGGCCGTCCGGGGCGCCAACCCTATGGCACTGTGTTCCCAGCACCACCCATCGCCAGCTGGGTGTGGAGTTGGCTGCGCAAATTCCGGTGACCTTGTTGTGGCTACCTCATGTGGTCGTGCTTCCTACAAGGATGTTGTGCTTCGGGCGCTGCAGGAAGAGCCTGGTTGGCAAGTTGTGTGCAAGAGGCGTGCAAGGCGTACGTCTGGCGTGAGGCATGGGGTGCCACAATCGCAGACGAGCATCAAGGAAGATTTCTCATTGAGAAGAAGAGCCTACTTACAAAAGATGAAAGGGAAGTGCTTCAACTGTCTTGCACATGGTCACTTTGTTGCTCAGTGTCGGAACTCGACAAGATGTTGGTTCTGTCAATGCTTGGGCCACATCTCGACATGGTGTCCAAATAGGAAGAGGGAGAAACATTGCAGCAGTGATTCTGCCACCACAAACTCTTTCTCAGCGGCACAGGAAAAACAGAAGCACCAAAAGGGTCATAGCTCGGGGGAGGCTCCGACACCGACTCACAAAACCGGAGGTGTTGTCGTCATTGTTGATGATAGCCTGCTGCACCTTGAGCACTATTCACCACCGGCAACCCGTGGAAAGTTGTTGGATCCGATGGTGCTTGAGGCCCTCATCATGAGTGAGATGCACAACACTGGAAGCGGCGCTACCTCACCATCGCCGTCTGCTTTTCTCTCACACATTGTCAATGACCTTCCCATTTCGGAAGGAATGACACAGAACCAGCCCGGTGAATGTTGTAAGTCGCTACCCCTCGCCCTACCTATTCCAATGTCGGTCTTGCCTATTTCTCAAAGTTTGGATGATACTCAATCTCCATTGATAACTAGAAATGAGGCAGAACAATTGACGGGGTATGAGCTGATCAAAGCCTTAAGTAGTCTAAAACATGGCGAGATGGTCCATGTTCCTCCCTCCACTATGGAAAACAAATCCTCTTTTAAGGAAGCAACTGTTGTGACTCCGGAGGACAATCAACATTGCAACCAAAAGTTGAAGTTCAAAATTGAATCTCAGAAACCAAGCTTCAGAATGGTTCGAGATATGCTGACAAAGAAATGGATCTTTGTCAAGGAGGTTCAACAGTTGGGCGATTGGACCTTGCAGCGATTCTTGCGTGCTTGCAAGAAACCTACAAGGGCAAGCAGATTTGAGACAATCAGAAACCGAGTCAAGAGGGCTATGCTCATGAAGGCAATCAAGAAGCTAACACAAGAATCACAGAAAATGAAGAAGAAAAAGAAGATAAGCTAGTCGAGCAACTGAAATTCTTGTGCTTCTACTTTCTAGTTGGATTAACTTCATAGTGGTCATTGTGTTGCACATCGCCCCCTCAATGCTCAGATTGAATCACTGATCAGTTTGCATCCTTGTTGTCTGTTGTGTCACCGAGCAAAGTATTGTTTGTTGTTGCAGCTGTGGTGTTTGTGGTCTGTTTCCTGAGCTTGGTTATGTCCAAAGCTCGGGCCTAGCTATCTTGCTGGGTTAGTGTTTGTACCCTTAGGTTGTAACCCTTTTTCTTCTATCTTAATGAATGGCAGTGCTCCTGCCTTACTTTAAAAAAAAAAATATTTCCCTTGCACAATCTTGAATTATATTAAATGCTTTTAGAAATTTGGTTTTCATCCTACCTTGAGATGGAAATGTGAGCTGTTCCTTCGAACGTAACCTGATGAGTCATCTCGTTGTCATTGCTGAAAAGGATGTCGGGTAGCAAAGATGGAAAAGAGAGATGAGACAGGGCGTTTTAACGTTTGACAAAGCCTCAGTTTCCCATGTTGTTTTTCACACCGCGCATTTTTTTCCCGTGAATTTATCTGATAAGCCAAACCTCTTAAAGTGCTTTTACTAACAGACTTCTCATTCACCGTTCAAATGCCCGTGACCTTTTGTCATGCTTGGAAGATAATTCTTCCAGTCATCTCTTGTAGCCTAATAGTCTAAAGCATAGGCGTCATAGCTTCTTCCACAGATCGACAATGATTTGGATGGCGTGGCCACCTTCCGGATCTAGCACGTCTTCCTTGAACGGCGTGGCCACCTCCCTGGTTTGGCACGTCGTCTGTTGGCCCTCCTGCAAAGTCGGTTATTGAAGCTGGGCACTAGGCCGACGGTGCTGGCGTGGGCCGCCATGCATGGTGCGGCAAGGAATTTTTTTATTTTTAATCAAATATTTTATTATATTTTTATTAATAACAGCACGGTTTCAAAATTTGCAAAAGTAGCCCTCTAATCGCCCTACAACTAGACGATTAGGCCTTATTGCCTGTCCAAAGGGCGACAGGACACCTATGTGGCATCATGTGTTAAGTCAGCAAGATCAGTCGCCGTGTCAAAGGGCGACAAGGCCTTCATCGCCCAGCCAACGGGCTACTGGGCCAGTCGCCTCATCATTGGGCGACAAGGCCTCCTACAAGTAATTTTCTAGTTAACGGGCTCGTGCTCTGAACAGACTATTGGTGGATGTGCAAGGGTTGTCTTGCATGCTAGGAATAAAAAACAAAAAGAAAGCACATATGGTTCCAGAGTGACTGCGAGTACTACTAAACTACTCTCCAGGTACAATCGTTGCACTTGCTTTGGCGGAAACGAGCACTGCATTAATTTAACAAGCATCAGGACATGCACACAGCCGCTGCACAGTCCGGTACTGTGGCAACAGCAGGGTGGGAGCGCCCCGTTCGGGGCTTATCGCCCAACCAACGGATGATCTGGAAGGCGACAGGCCTGCATGGCTTCAGCAGTGGGCCCTACAATGAGCTTGTCGCCCTATACACAGGCGATTAGCCCATTGTCGCCCTCTTGAAGGGCGATTAGTTCTAATCGCCTTCTTAACGGGCGACTAGGAGCCTACTTCTGTGAGGTTATTAATAAAAATATAATAAAAAAATCGATCAAAAATAAAAAAAATTCGTGCGGCAAGGCACTAGTGGATCGAGGCGGAGAACCAGGCCAGCATCACGCTAACCCAGCTGGACACTGGGCATGATTTTGCTGGCCGGCGGCCTTTGCGCGGCGTCGATGGTGGTGGCAACGGGCTGGGCTTGACTTCGCCCTCGACCAGTCCGGCCGCAGCTACCAGTTGGCCTCCCACCCGTGCCATGGTCGAGGTGGCTGGGCCTGCTTCACCGAGCCGGCCCCCCTTCGTCGGATGGGGAAAGGAGGGAGGTGAATATTGGAGAGTGGGAGAGAGGCGGCTGGGGGAGAGAGGTGGCACGGCGGCGCCACGCCCACGCGGCCTGGCAATGGCGCGCTCGGGGTGAGGTGAGAGAGACGACGGAGATGGAGCCGTGATGAGGGCGACGGTCGTGTGCGACGCCTGCCAGGTGAGGGCGCCGACGGACATGCTCGAGCCACGTCCGTGACGATGCTAGCTACTGCTTCATTGGCGTGGTGCAGGCTGGTCACGGAGCGTCGATTCGGTGGCCGTGGAAGCCACTTCTCAGGTGACCCAGCATCGCGCCCCACACCTTGGAGGAGATCTTAGCCGATGCCGTCTCCAGCCGTAGGCCTTGCCTGCGCGCAACTACAAGCAGCGAATGTGGAAGCTCTAGAGGCGCTAGCAGGATGCAAAACGCGCCAGCGGCTTTGTGCAGCTGGACTGCTGGACGAGGCGTCGCACACCCGCGCAGCGCAGCAGCTTGACGGGCTTTGGCGAGATGCCGCGAATCCGAGGGCGAGAGAGGCTGCTGCTGCGCTCGGTGAGGAAGAGTGGCCATGAGATAGAGCAGGACAGACGACGCCTGTTGATGAGCAGGCAGAGCAGGACCAACCCGGCCCATTAATTGATTACAATGAACAACACAGGCTCACCTCCATGCAAATTCAGCAGCGATAATTTCAGTGTGAAACATGATTTAATTAAACGGGTGCAGCGGAGCGCACCAGACTTGCTAGTGTTACCATATGCCTCAACGTTTTTCGTGGTCTCGTTTTCATGTTTGCTTGTCACAATCAAACAAGTTCAGTAGTTCCTATATGAGCACGTTCTATAAACCAAAACCACTTAGTGTATCTTTTGTTCTTGCAGATTAAGTAGTGCCTAATGATCACTTTATGATACCCTAATTCAAGCTTAATACTATGTACGCTCCTGGATTAAACATTGAATTTCCCCAACAAGAATATAGCTGACAGAGACCCAGCAGTAACAAGAAGCAGCTGGTTCATGGTGGATGAAGCCAGCAACTTGTGGGTCCTCTAAAACGGTCTGGAACCCACTTGTCAGTGTCTAGCATGTCCCATCCAAGTCCCTGGTTACCGTACGCCACCACCCCCCTCAGGAAACCCCCAAGCTGCTTCAGCTTTCCCCACTCACTCCTGCTTCTTCTCCACTCCTCACTGCAAGGAAATTTTTGCTGGTTCTTGCACTTGCTACCGAGATCAAATCCCTTCTAGTATTCGATCTCTGATACTTGAGACCACTGACCATGGCTGAAGCCACCGCCGGCAAGGTGAGTTGGCTGTCGCGTCGAGCCCTCATCAGTCTTTGCCCTCTTGCTGTCCTCCCCATCTTCTTTTCTCACCTTTTCTTGCCCCACAGATCGCCGGGATGCCTCAGGGGGGCGACGGCAAGAAAGCGGTGCCTCCGGCGGCTGGTGACCGTGGCAGCAGAAGCATAAATTCCTTGCCGGACGGCGCTCTCGAGCACATCATTAGCTTCCTTCCGGCGGAGGAGGCCGTGCAGACTTCCGTTCTCGCCTCGCGCTGGCGCCACCTCTGGAAATCGGCCACGGGCTTGCGCATCGGCTGCCGTGACGACGGCGAGCCGGGACCCGTGAAGGAGCACCGTGAATTCGTGGACCATCTGCTCCTCCTCCGTGGAGGTTCGCCTCTCTACTACACATGCGAGATTAAGCTCGGCCAGTTTCAGGCCGACGACATGGCGAGGATCAACCTCTGGTTCCGGCATGCTGTCCAGTGCAAAGTCAGGGTCCTGAGGCTCCGTATATTCTCAAATCTTTATCTGCCGCTAGATGACCTGCCTCTAGTCGCACAGAGGCTGACGAGATTAGAGCTTCACGGTGTGCAGCTGAACAGCACATCCATGGACTTCTCAAGCTGCCCGGCCATGGACCATCTAGAGCTGATCGACTGCGGCTTGACGAACGTCAAGAAGATTGTTTCCGAGTCAGTGAAGCATCTAAGCATCATTTCGTGCTTCGATGATTCTTGCTATGAGCGTTCCCGTGTGCGCGTTTGTGTCCCAAAGCTGATATCACTGCGCCTGGGTGAAATCGACAGGACACCCATCCTTGACAGCATGCCATTGTTAGTGGAGGCATTTGTCCGAGTAAATGACTGGCGTGGGGACATGTGCCGTATAAAATTGGAGCCAGCGGACTGTTCATCAGGAGCTAATAAGAGTTTGGTGTGTGGCAGTTCTGGCAACGTGGGCACTGGTCGTTGTACTAGTTTTCTGCTTCTACACAGTTTATCAGAAGCTATGAGTTTGGTGTTGAATTCAGTTCCTGACGTGGTATATATACTTACGGTTTGCCTTAATTTTAATACAACTCCATGTGGCATCCCTTTATTCCTACATTGCTTTCCTATAACTCTAAAAATTTGTAGATGACAATTAGACATGACTCCCTTTGTGCATCCATTGCCATTAACCATGCCCATTGTGATGACTATTTCAACTTATCAGCTTGAACATTTACAGATTGTTTTCAGAGGTGATTCGAGATGGTGCCCTATTTTTAGAAATTTAAAGACCTTGTTGCTCGATGATTATTGGTGTGTGCCTGATGAATTCAATGCATTAGCTTGTATCCTTGAACACTCGCCAGTTCTTGAGAAGCTCACTCTTCAACTCTTTTCTGAGGTACACACATCATAAAGGTGTAATTGCTACATACTAGAGATATGGCACTTGTGTTAATCTTTGAGAATGTTTTTGTTCACTTCAGGGTCCTCACCATAATGTGGAAATGAAATGGGGCTGCAGTATGTTTGGTCCATCAGCTACAATTTCGGAACATCTTGATATCGTGGAGATCAAGTGTGAAGTCGTTGATGAAATGGTTCTCAAAGTCTTGGAATTCCTGTCGACATTTAACATTTGTAAGCTTACTTGCAATTCCCCTACATTTCTGACACATACCATAGGCTTCACTTGTGTGAAAAAATGTTGACAGTGCAAGTATGTACAAAAAGCTTGAATGCTAGAGGACATCACTCTATAAAGAAATAAAACCCTCCATGTATTGGCACTCTATAAAAAAAAAAAAGCCAAACATTCAAATTTCATACATTCATAGATCCTGAATATGTTTATTTCTATGAAACTTCTGAAGGTTTGGCTTATTGACTAGTTAGAAATGGAATCAAATGGATGAATCAAGTAATACAGCTGAGATGATCATGTGGGCTTTGCTTTCTTCTCAACGCAAATGCTAGTTTAGCTAGATTTAGGTAATGGTTCAAACGAATCATCGCAGAAAATTTTGCGTCAACGTTTAACTAATGTGTTATTCCATTGCTAGATTTATCGAGCATTTGAATCAGACTATACAAGGGAACCACTTGTTCCTTTGTTTCTGAATTTCTGTTCAGTAACTGAATACATATCAGTTTCAACATTTAACAACCAATACTCTGAATTTACTGCACTTTCATTTTTGTGCAGGCTTCAGCTTTTGTTAGGTACCAACAAAGTACTCTCCCTAAGTAATGTGAGGCTGAAGTTCACTGTGAAAAGGCTGCCATCGTGTCTATGGGTAGTTGGTATTGATGCCAGTTCTACACTTCCAGCTACACGAATGTGTAAAATTGACAGCAGAAGTAGTTGGATATCTGACTGGACCTGCAACATTTATAGTCATATGTTATTCCTTTGCACCATGTGAACCTTTTTCATCATGCTGTCATTGCTAAAAGAACATCAGATAGCAACGATGAAATGGGAATGTATTGGACTTTCTATAGCATATAAATGCTTATTGTGCTCCTAAATACTTTAATGGCATTATTTCACTTCCCATTAGAATTAGAACGCTTATATGCCAAAATACATTTGTTTTTCAGAATTTGATAAAAAAAACCTAGCAACGCCATCATCATGCATTACCCTGAAGCTATTCAAATGACCCCTTTAAACTAGAATATGAAGATGGCGCAACACGTGTAAGTAATAAGGCATTGTAGGCTCTAGTACTAAACAATTTCAATGGTTGGTAGGTTTGTGGACATGGAAATGTCACGCCTACCTACCAGTTCCACAAGTCAAAAAGCCCAAGTGGGATGGTGGGTGGGTGTCTGGTATGGCGATAAGATGGGACCGGATTGAACCATCCCTCTTTTTAGGGATGGAATGGTCCCATATCTATGTTTAGTTGGAGTGTATTTTAAAACAAGCAATGCACATATTTCATTAAAAAGAAAGAGCAAAGTTTACAAACACATCACAGCACAAAAAACATACACACACAATCCACCAGGGGCACAATGAAGACCATAACTGACAAGAGGGCACTAGTCATGTAAAAAAGAAATTCAACCAAAATACTAGGTCCGCTTTCTCCCATTTGGATGGTCTCTATTTTCTGTTTGTTAGGAGGAGGAAGAGGGAGAGGGATTGACAACATCTTTATAGTCTGTCAGCTCTTGTTTTCACTGGCTGAATAGCAATATCTTATTATGACACTGAAATAACCTTATTATGCACCTCGACCTGTTCAATATTTTGATGGGACTTTCCTTATTTCATTTTTTTTTGCATAATTCTAAAAATAACTAAGTCTTTTTTTTCTTCCATTGCGCCATCAGTTGCCTTGCACCTGGAATGAATACCTTCAAATGATGTAACCTAGAAATGAATGTACTTGGTGTCTCTGATCTGATTCACTTGAAAAACATAATGTCGTCCAAAATACTATTAGTGTTACTCTCAATTTTCTCACAAGTTCCAGAAGTCCATCTCCCAGGCAGGACCGTACCTTTCGGGAGGGCCCCTCTAGTTTAGCCTTTCGAAACTACAAGAGGGGAGATAGGGCGAAGCTAGGAGATCATGCCAGAGTTAGAGAAGGAGGTCTCAAGAATAAATCACGGCGCGATTCCTAGTTGAAACATTCAGGTTCTAGCGGGTTTAATTTCTGAGTACAACTTAATTTTTTATTTTACCTTTGGAAAAGTGAAAGTGAGGCAGGACATTGGAAGTTTGACACATTGTGACGCGGAATCCAATCAATCATGTTCAACCTCACTCACATGCTACCGGTCCGTCAAGTTTCCACACGCCACTGACCACCTGAGAAGTGAGAAAACCCCTGCTTCATCTACTTTCCCCACTTTGCTAAAAAAAAAAAAAATCTACTTTCCCCACTCTGCTTTTTTACTCCACTCAGATCCTTTGCTGTCTTCTCACGCCCTTCTTCTCCACCTCCAATCCCTTGCTGTCTTGCTTGGAATTCAAGCGCGTCCTTGCACTGCGAGACTCAGTGAGCGGAAGCCGTCGCCGACGAGGTTAGGTGGTCGTCCTTTCTTCCTCCCCTACTCTATCTTGGACGGGATCGCTGGCGAGAGACGCGGCCTAAAATTTTGCTTAAAATTTGTTTAAAAAAGCTCCACCAGAGCAGTTCTCTTAAAATTTTGCTTTTCCCTTTTGGAAAAGTGAAAGTGAGACAGGACATTGCAAGTTTGACAAATTGTGAGGCGGAATCCAATCAATCATTTTCAGGCCTCACGTGCTACCGGTCGTCAAGTTTCCGCACGCCACTGCCCACCTGAGAAAACCCTGCTTCTTCTGCTTTCCCTTTCCCCACTCTGCTTTTTCACTCCACTCAGATCCTTCTTCTCCAGCTCCAATCCCTTGCTGTCTTGCTCGCAATTGGAAGGCGTCCTTGCACCGCCGCCGGCAAGATTTGAGGTGATCGCTGGCGAGGGACGCGGCCTATGCATCGGGGAAGAAACGGGCCGGTGCCTCCTGCGGCGGGCGGACAGATGAACGCCCTTCCCGACTGCGTCCTCGAGCACATCCTCGGCTTCCTGCCGGCGGCGGAGGCCGTGCAGACATGCGTGCTCGCCCGGCGCTGGCGCCACCTCTGGAAGTCCGCCACGAGCCTGCATATCGGGGACGTCGGAGAACCCGTGAGGAAACTCCGGGAGTTCGTGTACCACCTGCTCCTGCTCCGCCGCGGCGCGCCTCTCGAGGTCTGCGACTTCTACTTCGACGGTTTCGACGAGAAAGACGTTCCCCGCGTGAACCTCTGGTTCCGGTATGCCGTCGCGTGCAACGTCCGGCTGCTCAGTCTCAACGCGCTGCCACCAGAGGGCTCCGGCCGCCGCTTTCTTCAGCTAGAAGACTTGCCCCTCGTCTCCCAGAAATTGAGGATTCTAGACCTCAAATTCGTGCGGGTGAACAGCACCTTCCTCGACTTCTCCGGCTGTCCGGCCTTGAAACATCTACAGTTTGAGTTCTCGGAATTCTCGCTGTCGTCGGAGACGATGACGACCATCTCATCGGAGTCCCTAGAACATCTCAGCATAGTTGATTCCGAGTTCTCTGACGGATCCGAGCGTTCCCGGATTCGTATCCGTACGCCGAATCTGTTGTCTTTGCGTCTGGAGCATTTCCAGGGGAAGACTCCCATGCTTGTTAGCAACATGCCATCCTTGGCAGAGGCATCTGTGCGAATAGACGACAACTGTGATGACAGCTGCAAGAAACTATTGGATCCGAATAACTTGGATTGTGATTGCGAGTCTTGTGGCAGTTCTAACAACTCAAGCCATGTAGGGCTTGGTTGTGTGCTTCTGTTGGGTTTATCTGCAGCCAAGTGTTTGGAACTGACCTCTACACGTCCAATGGTATACTTACTCTCATTCCTTCCTGTAATTACTATAAGTACTTCACCCACTTATTTTAGCCAGATTATTTATGTATTTGTTGCTGGACATGTATAGATGCATGTTAGTTAGTTTGTTTTTTCTGTTATGCGTGCAATGCTAACAAACTTAAAATATATGTTCAGACTGTCTCATGTTTTCGGCTTGCATCTTGTCCAGTTTATTTTCCAAAGGGATTTGAGATGGTACCCTATGTTTAGCAAGTTAAGGACTCTGACTCTCAATGAATATTGGTGCGTCTCTAACGACATTGGTGCACTAGCTTGTATTCTTGAGCGTTCACCAGTTCTAGAGAAGCTCACTCTTCACCTCTTTTCTGAGGTACATAAATAATGTTTCTCAATGAATTCGGCAATTGATGCATTCATCAGGATTTCAGCATCAATGCTGATTATCCATCTTAGATTTTTTTTTTCACTTGTTCACTACAGGTGTATGGACATAAAATTGAAATGAAAGGGAGATTTAATTCGATGGAGCGGTCATCTGTGATTTCAGATCACCTTGAGGAAGTCATAATTAAGTGTGATGTGGTTGATGAGAGGATTCTCAAAGTTCTGAAGTTCTTGTGTGCATTTAACATATGTAAGCAAATTCGTAACTCTACTTGTGTTTCTCTATTTCTGACATGTGCCGTCTGTAATAATCTTCATTTGGGAGAAATAAAGGTTCGCTAGAATATCTTAACGCTATAGGACTTGGGCTACAACCAAATTGTGATGAATTGAAAAACTTGTCATGTCACATGCATAAATCTATGCATGGATTTACTGAAGTTCGATTGCTTTGTATCGACAGTAAGAATGGATTCTGATGAATGGAATGATTTACTCTTACCATATATGTGACTTCTGGTTAGTTCTAAGCAGTATCTATAATGTCTATGTTTAACATAAACATTATAACACATTGTGGTTTGTATGCATTGTTAGTTGACTAAGCCTTCATGCACTTCTATACAAATGCAAGTTGCTGCACTCGAGTGGTTGATATTATGCGTGTTATTCGTAACCATTTCAGTTATCATCCTATAGATGTGTATTACAGACATCATCTTGGTTTGTTTGAACTGCAGTTGCATTTTTGTCAGCCTGGTTGATCATGTATATTCTTCATACAGTCATATTTTTGTTTATTTATTTCGTATGCTTTTATCCAAATTTTCATGGCTCTGAAGGGTTTTTAAACTCTGTTCACAAAACTTTTGCAATGCTTTTTTCTCATCTTGAAAAATATAGATGCTTCTACAGTTATACTATAACATGGCTATATATTGGATACTGAACAAATCATCGCTTTGGTTCAATGTTTCGGTCAAATTTATCCAAACATGTAAATAAGACTAAGCTTAAGAATGACCGACTCAATTTCAAATTCTTGGAAGTTTGTTCGGGAATTTTAAAATTCTGTCATATAAGTGGATGTTCTACTTCTGTGGAACAACAGACTTTTAATCCTGTTATAACATTTATTTGTATACTTTCATTATTTAAATTTCTTTGCCATATAATGAATTAACACTTGTATGGAACAAAACCTTTAATCCGCTATTACATTTTCTTTCTTCCAGGATTTAGTTTTTGAAGGTGAGAAAGATTTGCAGTCTGGCTATCATCGCCAAGAAATGCGAAGCAAGTTCACTGCAACAAGGTTGGCGTGTTTCGCTACTTCTAGCCACAGAAATGTACTGGCATGATCGCATCCAGAAATGTATAGAACTAGCAGCTAAACGCTTGAGAACTTTAGATACATTGTATCATGTTCCTTTATAGTTTATACACTTTTAATTAGTGTGGAGTGTTCCATAATCTTGTCCAGTAAACATGCCTTTACCATACATTGAATTAGTCTTGAGATGGTAACGTAATATATTCTCTCGTAAAGTGTAATCCTTTCAGATGTATGCCAAGATCCGAGTGCAGAAACCAGACGGTTTGCATCGGAGGTTTGGAAAAATTTACAGTTGAAAATTGAAACATCAGCAAATTATTTTTTTTGATGGGAGAGTTGAACTTATTGCACCTCTAAATTTTGTTTTGGGTTTTTGAGAGATTATTTAGAAATAGTGTCCACTACTTTTTGCCTGGGTTTGTTCCTGAAGGCATGGTGAATAGCGAGCCTATGATAAACTGTATGTACTGACATACCCACTTGTCGGTGTCCTGCAGTTACAGTAGAAATCCCACCACATTCACAATCACACCAACGGACGAAGCATGAATCCGTCTTGCTCCGGTTCGTCGTCTCTTTCCCCCACCGCTCCTCCACCCATGAACGCCCGAAGGCATGAATCCTGCTGATATCTGACGTCCTCGCGAGCGCACGATTCTCCTGGTTCTTTCGTGCCACATCGATCCAACAGCCACTACCAGGATCTCTACTTTTCCCGAGTGCCTGGGACACTCGGGAAAAGCTTTCCCGAGTGTAGCACTCGGGAAAGCCCACTCGGCGTTTCTTTACTCGGGGAAGGCCACCTTTCCCGAGTGTCTTTTTTCGGGCACTCGGGAAAGGCTTTCCCGAGTGTAAAACAGGCAGGCACTCGGGAAAGACTCCTCCCCTTTCCCAAGTGTAATTTAAATTACACTCGGGAAAGACCCCCCCCCCCCCCCCTTTCCCCGTCGGCCATTACGATTGAGCTGCACCAATCATGAACAGTAGATGCAAAAATATATATGTAAGACAATTGCTGCAAAAATATATGGCAGCAATGATAGAACAACAAATCTGTATGAAGAAGTTCTCGCCCTATCATAACCATATGGCAGCAATGATAGAACAACAAATCTGTATGAAGAACCTAAGTTGCTTTACATCACAAAGAATCCAAGCCAAATATTGCTGAAGTATTTTGCATGCATTGTTTTTTTTTGGCTCAAAAAAGGATGCTATATAATACTTCACAGAAGGGTCACATCACTAATACCAGTATGATAAATGATGATAATTGGAAGCAGTGTTCATTCTACGCATCAACAGGACAAAATTGACAATATTTAAGCTTTATCAATAATAATACCTTTGGTGGCATCAGGGAGGCGGCCTTCCGGTGGAGGCTCAGGTTTGTCCTGCGAAATAAATACAGCAACCTATCAATATCCACAGCTGGACGACAAATAATGGAAGCAAACATCAGGTTAAGACAAATGGATAGCCTTTGCCACCGGCAAGTGATCCAACGCCTACCATGTCTAAACATTGAACATTGAAGCATCAGAAGATGCTAACTTGAAGAGCTACATGCATGACTGATGCTAAGCTGAAGAATCAGAAAATGCAAACGTCTAATAATTCAACTCCACAGATCAGATGCCTCCAGATAATGTGCTATCCATCGATGCTAACTTTTAAGAGCTACATGATCAAACACATTGCAGAACATCAGCATGCAATAAACTTGATAAGGTGAACACATACCATTTATTTGAAAGTGAAAAAAGTGTAAAGGCAGAGCAGAACCAAATGTGAAGGCCATGATTTGAAATAAGCGCTACACGCAGCGCAGAACCAAATGTGAAGGCCATGTTTTGAAATAAGCGCTACACTCGGCAGCAGAGTACGACACCATATTCGCTGCAGTATATTGAAAGTGAAACTACTTGCTTCACAGTTACCAAGAGAAACTTGGTAGCCTAACAGTATAATGTCTTGTATGAGGCCTTAGACATACTGTCCTGGATAGGATAGAGCCCAAACACATAGCTTTACTTATTTTGTTTGTTAAACATTAAGCTGAAATGATAAAGCTAATCAGTTATTATCTCATATATGCATGATTGCACAATACCTGAAGCTAGTGTATAAATATGTTTGTCTGAGAGAATATCCTAAAGTTTGGATTCCCAGCAACCCCTATATATCAAGAATATTTCTAAGGAAATTATTACAGAGGAACCAATGATGCAATATACCAAATGTTATACAGGATAACAAAACAATTATTCTTGCACGCAGATCTTTCATTATTGTAAACACCAAAAATTAGAAAGCCTAATTGATATGGTTTCAATTGATGATTTCAACCGCCATTAAAAATAAAACTCTGTGTCTCAGTTCAATCATGCTAACTCACTTATGGATGATGGTTAATTACTATCGGAATCTTCATATGCAGAGAAAGGGCATAGTTAGATTGGTTGTGTTCTAGCATAATCCTAGTTACTGTGCTTTGTATTGTAATATAGCATTTAAGAAAGGGAGCCTATGCTGTCTTACCAAGGGTGCATGACGCATCTGCTTCAAGTTCAACCATCCATAGATGACAGATCAATAGATTAACAAATTTCCTCAATCTCACTACAATAACCATGGCTGTGCCACACTTTGTGTTTCAGCCATTTAGCTACAGCAGCTTGTGTTGACCTAGGAAATCCTGCGAGAAAGGGAGAGAGAGAAAAGAAGCATATGTTACTTCAATAAAAAACAACTTGCAAGGAAGGCTGAAGGTAGTAAGTCCGAAATTGTAACACGGTTCATCAGTTTATGAAAGTAACACGGTGACCTCGACGGCGAACAACAAATCTGTATAAAGCAACTGAATGTCGATGCTCTGCCATGTTGATGCTCTATTGCACGGAAAAAAATCACCATTTCTGACAATCACCATGCTCTACTAGTGAACCATATAGTACATGTAATTTCGCAAATCAGTGAACAAAATTACAACTAATTGCTCACAGCACGGAAATTAACAGAATTGAAAAAAAAAAGAACCACGGTCAGCTCACCTTGCCGGAGGTGGAGAAGAACGCCGGGGAGGAGGGCGGCGACGGGGCAGGAGGGTCGGGGCCGGGTACTGGCAGGAGAGGAGCCGGTACCGGGGGCCCGCGACGGCGTCACCTGCCGTGGGTCCGGGCCGAGGCAGAGGGGCAGAGGGGCGGGGAGTCGTCGACGGCGTCAGGTGGCCGGGGTGCGGCGACTTCGGGTGGCCGGCACTTCGTTGGGGAGGTGAGGCGGACGCGGGGGCCGGAGCACATGCCGGAGCAGCGGGGGCGGGGGCGGGGGCGAGATCTGCGGCGGAGGCGGGAGAGGGCGGCGGAGGCGGTGGACGGCGGTAGGCGCTGGGTCGCGGAGGCGGGGGAAGCGGTGGAGGGCGGCGGAGGCGGTGGAGGGCGCGGGCGGCGTGGGGAGGGCGGCGGGCGACGGCGGCTATGGGATGAATTTCGAAGGAGGAAAGAAAGGGATGGGCGTGAGAGAGGAAGAAGATTTTGGCTAGGCCCCCCCACCTTTCCCGAGTGTCCTGAACGTGGACACTCGGGAAAGGTGGGGTGGGGGCTTCTCCGAGCGTACTTTCAACAGGCACTCGGGAAATAATTTTCATGAACAACTTAAAAAAAATTATAAAATAGCAAACAAATTGTAAAAATCTCCAAATTTTGGAATTACACTGTCTACATGATCTAGTGTCTGTTAAAAATAGGTTTGAAGTCAAATTCAATTTTGACACACCATTTGTCTTCGAATCATAATGACCTAATCTAAACTCTATGTCTCTTCTTCGGAGATTCTCTGTTTTGTGAAAAACATACGTGACAACTTAAGCGAATCATCTTTTATTTTTTATCACAACATCCCCGAATGATATCATGACATCTTGACAAATCTCGGAATTTTTTGACAATATTTGTATTTTATACAATTTTAAAACAAATCGATCACACGCTCGAAATGATATTTCATCAACAAAAATTGTGAAATTTCATTTCATCTCCTGGACACGGTGTCAAGATCAACTCAGTAACATGAATATCATTTTTTCATTACCTCGATTCCATTATTCGAGCGACTTGCAGTTCAATTTTGACTTATCATCAAAAAATACAATTAAAGAAAATAAATTACTAAATTTAGTAAATGGTTCGTGAAATTAACAAAATTTCAACATGAAGTATATTGAAGTGTATAATTGACAAGAAAAAAGTTTGGTAGTCAAAATGTAAAAAAAAAATAGTTTTCCCGAGTGCACGATGGTGGCACTCGGGAAAAGTTCCTCCCCGCCGTCAAAACCAACGCCCGCTAGTTGGCGCGGGGCCCAGCTCTAGCTTTTCCCGAGTGTGTCCAAAAAATACACTCGGGAAAAGTTTATTTTCCCGAGTGTCTTACCTTTCCCGAGTGTATCCTCCGTCGGACACTCGGGAAAAGTCGATTTTCCCGAGTGTCAAACTTTTCCCGAGTGTATTTTTTTTGACACTCGGGAAAGGTAAGGTTTCCCGAGTGCCCGATAAATTACACTCGGGAAAGGTTGGGACACTCGGGAAAAAACCGATTTCTGGTAGTGAGCTGCTTTTCCATTTCCAGTTATTCCCTTCGCCAGAACTGATTCCGACTGACTAGGCTTAGGTCTGGGCCGCCAACGCCGCCGCCATCCTTGCCACGAGACCACACCTGCGCTGCCAACGCCGAGGTGGTCTCCAGGTCAGCAGACCACAGGCCTTTTCCCACCACCGGTTGAATCTGCACCCTCGTGCCTTCTTAGTTCTTATCGTTTCTTGTATGAATCGTCGACGCCCTACGTATGTTCGACAGAATGCTCCCGTGGAGAAATTGCAAGAAAGAACCCGTGGCAACTGGCCCCGACGGTATTGACGCCTTGCCGGACGGCGTCCTTGAGCATATCCTTGGTTTTCTATCCGCACCTCTCCAAAGGTGTGAGCTTAGGATCGGTGGTTTATACCAGGTCGACAACATCACGACCGTGGTTCACTGGATCCAGCATGTTGTACTGTGCCAAGTTCAGATGCTCAGGGTAGATAATGTTTACCATGATGGCTTTGAGTTGAATGACCTATGTCTCGTGTCCAGTCACTTGATGAGGCTAGAGCTCATTGGTTTATCATTAAACAACGATTTGCGTGACTTGTTAGGTTGCCCATCACTAGACTATCTTGAGTTTGGCTACTGTGATTTTTGGTGTACCACGAAGATCGATCTCATCAGTGACCCTGAAGTACCTGAGCATCATGAGTTGTGGTTTAAGCAAAGCATTCCACACTTTTATTTGTACACCTCGTCTAGTTTCACTTAGGCTAGATGACCATTGGTGCAGAACTCCCTGTTTCGAGAACATACCACCATTGCATAATGCATTCGTCAGAGTCACTTGTGAGTGTGTCGACTGTTGCATCGATGATGATTCTGGGTATTGTCCTGTTGAAAATTGTTTCTTTTGTGATCCGATCAAACATGACAGCAGCTAATGCCTTAATCTGGATGGTTTCTCAGAATCTGAGAATTTGTCATGGATAGTTGAGTCCAAAACGGTATGCTTACACTTCTTCAACTCATTTAGCTTCTGCTATTATTCCTGTTTCAGCATCTAAGTTCAATTCTGGACACACATAAAGTTGCTCAGCAGTTCTGTGTTTTAATTATCATTTCAAAACGACTGCTTATTAGCTGATTCTTTTCATGCATTTTATTTGTCCAGTTTATTTTGGAAAGGTATTTGAAGAAGTGGCCTACATTTAGCAAGCTAAAAACATTGTTACTCAACGAGCAGTTGTGTGTGGCACCTGACTTCCATGCACTAACTTGCATTCTCAAGCACTCACCAGTTCTAGAGAAGCTTACACTTCAACTTTTTTGCAAGGTATATATTTTCCAAATAGACAACTGCTGCCTTGTTGGAGTAATGTAACATATAGTTAAAAAAATTGTAACTCTACACTAAAGCTAGAAATAAGTAAATGTGTATTATTTTCACTTGTTGTGGAATGATTTTGTTTACTGCAGGGACATGAACATAAATTTGGAATGAAAGGAGTCCGTAATTCAATGGACATATCTGCTGCACTATCAGAACACCTGAAGATAGTTGAAGTCAAGAGTGTTGTCATTGATGACTGCATCCTCAAGGTCTTGAAGTTCCTGAGCACCCTGAACTTTCGTAAGTGAATTGTCAGCAATACTCTCCATGCTTTCCATGTTTATGCACTTTGCCTTTGTATGCGGTGAAGAAGAATGTCATGAAAATAGTCATAGATTCATTAATAAAAGGGTATTTAGTGTTGGTACATATATGCAGAAAATCCTGAACGCATCATATTTGGGATAAGAAATACAAAATATAATTTGTGTTCTTGGAGCATCAATGAGCTCATCGAATTTGAGCAATCCTATCGGTGTTCCCTTGGGATTAGTACCTTATTCTATGTTCCCGTTCCTATCTATGTTCCACTGTTCCTTGCATATGCAGTAAATTAGTGTATGTATGTCTGCGATAAATGCATCTTGTTGCTTCCCTTCCTTATGTGACGTTGTTTTATTCTTCATTGGCAATAATGTGTTACCTGACCATGTGGTACAATTTTATACAGCCATATTGCTGTAGTACTGCGTGTTCCACCAATATTTTGTTTTGGTATTTCTAACTATCAAGCACTTATTTTGAGAGTGCAAACACAGTTATACTGTCCCATTCACATTTTCGGTTTCCTATATCCATAGTATTGGACACCGTATCCGTGTTACCTTCAAGAATTCTATGCTAGGGTACATTTGACTATCTTAGTGAGACACTTAGCTTCATATTTTTTGCTAGTTATGCCATCCATAGTGGAAATGATCATCAGGTGGTAGTGTTTTTTTTTTTTTGAAGGAACATCAGGGGGCAGTGTTGTGAAGTGGCTGCACTTACCAGCCAAGCGACTTGATGCCAACAGCTTCAGTGGCATTAGGATAGGAGAGCTAGTTACTGGAGTTAACATAATGATTGATTGCTATTGATTTACCTGCTTTCATGGTTGTTAGTTTGTACTGGGAGCCGGCACTATATAATGAGCACTGCAGGTTGGAATGAAACTCAAGCAACATTAGATCATAATTAAATAATACTCAGAGACTCTTCAGAGAGCGAATCAGTTGATCTTATTGCTGCTCGCTTTTCTCAATTCGAGGCCATATCACCGTTAGAAAATAGTCGAATAAGTGAATCACCTACGTTTTCCAACTCAACTCCATTTTAATGGAAAAATTCTTCTTCTTTGGGACAACTAAGTCATGGTGCAGTTTGAGGCATTTGCATGGTTACCCCTGTTTTGAGTGTTAACTGCAAGTTTGCCCTCATTTTTTCAACTTTGCACCATTGCCCTTATTTTCATCCAAGTTGTTGCATGGTTGCCCCCTATTTTGATGAAATAAATTACGATTTTGCCATCAAAATAGGGGCAATGGTGCAACAAACTTGGTCAAAACAGGGGCAATGGTGCAAAGTTGAAAAAACAAGGGTAAATTCATAATTGAGGTACAAAGTAAGGGCACTCATGCAATTATCTCTTAATATTTTATCTGTAACATGTCAACTTACTTTGTATATTTTTATGCTTTCTACAGGTTTCAGTTTAGACGAAGTGGAGATTTTGGAGGATTAGAAGTTGGGGTTAGTGAAGCTTTGTTTCATCCATTCATATGGCAGCTCTCAAAGGAAGGACTTATATTTTGTACTAGTATTATTAACTCATCATCCTGATCTCTGGGGAGTTAATATATGTATCATCTACTATCTATCACAGTTTTGGTCTTTTTATGTTCTGTTGCAGCTTATTTACCTTAATTATTACCGGGGAGGACACTGCTGAAAACTTGTAGGGCCTTTGATCACCTATGTGTAGTTTCATTCAGCTTCAGATATGGGAACGCCCACGGCTACAATCCTATTCATGGCACGCCCACGACTTGTATGTTATCCTGACAGGAGCTCATTAACTTCCTAATTCATAGTAGTATTTAGGAAGATTGTTTTTAAAAAACATATTCATATATGTAGTGGAAGCCACATATCATGATTAAAAAACATTGTAGTATTTGGGAAGTACGTAGGTTTAAAAAAATTCATACAATATGTGCTTCCCCACACCACAACGCCACCTGCGCCTAGTGCTCGTCGATGTAGTGGAACCCGACGTTGAATTGGATGTTGCACTCGTCTCGGATAGAGGCTTTCATGGACTTTGGGTTTAGAAAAATAAAAAATCCTCAAGAAGCAGGCCGGCTTGATGGAAGCAAAACATGGGCCACTTTAAGCTACCGGTGAGCCAACGTCTGGTTGAAGTGTGATGGGTTGACGGGTTAATGTTGTGAGTTCACTCTCCTGACTGTGGGGAAAGCTTGTTAGTCAAGTTCACTTTCCGGACTGTGGGGAAAGCTTGTTGCACAAATGTTAAAATCTACGGGGAGAGGTTGAACACAATTTTATTGTTTTGATACACTGAAAGAGGTTGTGTAAAACATATTCATATATGTATTTGAGGATATTCATAAACCTTGTATAATATAATTTTTGTCTCAATCTTACAATATGTCGCTAACGTGTAGGTTATTTAGCCCATGACAAACCCTCACTCATGTATGGTTTAGAACTAAAGATCTTTTATGCTCAAATCTACGGTTAAAAGCGTTAAAAGGAATTCAAATATCTGGCCTTGGTCAAATTTAGCAATTTTTGTTTCAAAAGGAAAAAAGTTTAGCAAACATTTACTGTGTATAAACGATGGCAGGTTTGCAAACTTGGAAAGGCGAAGCAAGTAAGCAGCGAACGTGGAGCTTAAACCGTGGGTCCCAAAAGTCGGTGGCCGATCAAATTCCCCACCCGATGTTCAACTGGGTGCTGACGTGCTGTCGTCGATTGAGCTCCACCACAGTAATATAAACGATCTGGATTGGATTAAACAATCTGGATTTTGCCTCACTCTCTTCCAGAGTCCAATTGGATTAAGCGATCTGCCTGCTGCTCCGCCGACAGTGATAGTTAGGGATTGCCTCGCTCTCTTCTTCTCCTTGCTCTGCCTACTGCTTCGCAATCCCTTCCCTGTTTCCTCGGCTCCTCGATCCGGATCCTCGCCTCCGTCATCCACGTCCTTATGAGGCTGCCGGCGGTCTGGTGAGATCTCCATCTTTCCCTCTTTTCTTTGCCCGCTCACCCCCGTCCATTTCTTTTCCTCTCCACCTGCTCGAGGGACATGGATGGCGCGACTGGAGTTGGACGACGACGACAACGACTCTAGTGTGCTGGACGAGCTACAGGCCGTCGACGAGGAGGCGGAGCGGGGCCGACTGTAGGACGACGATGACGACTCTAGTGTGGGTGCATAAATATGTGTTTTGAGGGGTGCGTATATGGCCAAAATCTATCAACTTTCACTAATTTTCAGATTTTTGTGGGTGCATCTGCACCCAGAGGGCACAATGTAGCTTCGCCCCTGAGCAGTGTGACGGGCGTAGTTGATGGTGTTGGTGCTCGACAACGACAACGCCCGTCGTGTTGTGGATGACCACGCCGAGCTCCTCCTTGGGTACTCACCGAGGTCGTGCTGCTCGCCCGTTGCTCCACCTCGCCTTCGTCAGCACGCCGTACACACATAAGTGAATGCATTGGAGGAGAGAGAGATTGTATTTGTACATCGCTTGTCTTCTCAATTGCAAAGTGTCTCTCTCTTTGCCTACTTTGTTAGAGGGTTCGTGGCATTGTTTGAAGAGGGAGTATAATGGTTTGCCACTCTCTTTGCCTCATCTGTTGGAGTCGGTTGTTTGCAAACTTGGAAAGGCGAAGCGAGTAGTCACAAGTAGGGCGAACAGTGAGCTTCGGCTGTGGGACCCAAATGTCGGAGGCGGATCAAAATTCCCCACCCGATATTCTACTCGGCGCAGGCACCGATTGAGCTCCAAACACTACACCATGCTACCTCACACCGTTCATCTCCTTCCTCTGGCTGCTGCTCCGCAATCCCATCCCTGTTTCCCCGACTCCTCGACCCGGATCCTCGCCTCCGCCATCCACGTCCTTATTGGGCTGCCGGCGGTCAGTTGAGTTCTCCATCTTTCCTTCTTTTCTTTGCCCGCTTTCATCTCCACCTGCTCCTCTCCCCGGACTGGTACTTAGCCTACCGTCGTCGGCATCCCTGTTGTCTGTTGAGGCAACCTGCGAAGCCGCCGACGGGCTGGTGTGGTGCCCGCCCGGGAGCACGACCGCCTTCTTTTCCAATCACCGGCGCGCCTTTGAATCGGCGCCCGTCACCTGTTCGACGGAATGCCTCCGAGGAGTAAGGGCAACGAATTGGTGGCTCTGCCGGGCGCCGGCGCCGTCCACATAGACGATCTCCCGGACGGCGTCCTCCACCATATCCTTGGCTTTGTGGACGCGCAGGAGGCTGTGAGAACGTGCGTTCTTGCCCGGCGCTGGCGCAACCTTTGGAAGTCTACCACGGCTCTGCGCATGATCAGGACTAACCTGGCTGGTCTTCCAAATTTTATGGAACATCTTCTTCTTCTCGGTGGATGCTCCCCGTTTGACTCATGCTACTTCAGGTGCCTCGATTTCGAGGATGAGGATGTGCCGCACGTGAACCTTTGGGTCCGACATGCGCTTCTGTGCAAAATTCGGGAACTCGTGCTCCTTTCCTTCTTTCGGCGCTTTCCACTAGATGATCTACCTCTCGTCTCACAGCACTTAAGGAAAATAACACTCTTCTCTGTAATATTGGAGAACAGTTTATGTGACTTCTCCAGTTGTCCGTCACTGGAACATGTAAATATCTGGGAATGCAACGTGCCCTGTGCCAAGAAGATCTCATTCAAGTCCGTGAAATTCCTGACCATAAGGGGTTGCAGATTCAACCATAACCAAGGGTTCCGCACTCGTATATATGCCCCGAATCTTGTTTCACTGACGCTGGATGATGTGGGATTCCGGGATGAAGAGCCATGCAGGAGTCCGATTCTTGACAGAATGCCAAAACTACAGGAGGCATTTGTGAGACTCACTCAGAAGAACGCAGACTGTTGCAGTCATGCTGATGACTCTGGGAATTGTGGTCATGTGGATTGTGACTCGTGTTATGGTATTGAACATGGCAATAGCTGCCTACTTTTGCAAGGATTATCTGAAGCCGAGAATTTGAAATTGGTAGCAGAATCGAACACGGTATGCGTACACTTCTGTATGTAACACCTTTGTATTGTCCTGCTATTTCTGTTGTAGTATAGTTCATTGCTGAAAAATCATAAAGGTGCTGATGTAGACATTTTTGCATGCTACCGGAACCAACTAGTTTTTATTTCTTAATCATATTCAAAATCAGTATTTGTTGATCTTTTTTTTTTCTTGTCTGTATCTTTCCTAGTTTGTTTTCAAAAGGGATTTGAAGCAGTGCCCTACATTTAGCAATTTAAAGACTTTGTCTCTCAATGATTACTGGTGTGTGGCGCCTGACTTTCTCGCATTAACTTGCATTCTCAAACACTCACCAATTCTAGAAAAGCTCGGACTGCAACTTTTTCCCGAGGTATATATTTTCTAAACTACAACTGCTGCCTTCCTAATTAAATTCTAGATCATTGATCAGTCGTAATGAATACTTTTGTTGACTACAGGGATCAAAATATAAATTCAGAATCAAAGGAGGCCGCAATCCAATGGAGTTGTCAGCTGCAACAAAGGATCTGAAAACTTTGAAGACAGTCGAAATAAAGTGTGATGCGATTGATGAGAGAATCATCAAAGCCGTGAAGTTCCTAAGCACGTTTGACATATGTAAGCAACTAGCAGCACTCTTCATAGCTTACATGTAATAGCATGTTGCCTTCGTATGTGGAAAAGAAAGGAACTAATGAAGAAAATTCTATGATCGTTAGTGTTAGAGATAAGCTAATTTTTGCAACAACTAAAGATAGTTTTCTTCCTTGTTATAATTTGCTAATGATTTGATTATTCTCAATCTTAATTGTTGTACTTCTGACTTACCACTTGTATTGTAGCAATGTAAGTTCTCACTTCCAGCCTTCAAAGAGCTTTGCTTGCCGGACTACCTCCCTTTTTGCTTTGTTTAGATACAAAATTGGTTTTGTATGAGTAGTTATGTTGCATGTATATAGGAACTTCTAAGCACACTGGTTCTTTTTCTATGTAAGAAACAGAAAGTATAGTTTATTAGAAAAACAGTGAGTTATGCATAACAGTTTATGAGTATTTTGAAGAACAGTGATATTACACATGACCTTTTGGACAAGGGTTTTATTCGCCCAAGTTCTTCTCCCTGGGGTTGTTCGGCACTTTTTGTGAAGAAGAAGGATGAGTCACTGCGGTTGTGTGTGGATTACCGACCGCTGAATGCTGTCACCATCAAGAATAAATATCCTCTTCCGCGGATTGATATTTTGTTTGATCAATTGGTTGGTGCCAAGGTCTTTTCAAAAATTGATCTTCGCTCTGGCTATCATCAAATTAAGATAAGGGCGGAGGATATACCAAAAACAGCCTTTTCTACGAGGTATGGTTTATATGAGTATCTCGTTATGTCTTTTGGACTAACAAATGCTCCGGCCTATTTCATGTACTTGATGAACTCGGTGTTTATGCCGGAATTGGATAAGTTTGTGGTGGTATTCATTGACGACATCCTAATCTACTCCAAGTCAGAAGAAGAGCATGCTGAGCATCTCCGTATTGTACTCCAGAGGCTCCGCGATCACAAGCTGTATGCAAAATTCAGCAAGTGCGAGTTCTGGTTGAGAGAAGTACCTTTCTTGGGCCACATTGTTTCCGATGAAGGTATTTCAGTGGATCCAAGTAAAGTGCAAGAAGTGCTAAATTGGAAGGCTCCTGCATGTATAAAGGATATCCGTAGTTTTCTCGGGCTTGCAGGATATTATCGGAGATTCATCCCCAATTTCTCCAAAATTGCAAAGCCTATGACGGAGCTGCTGAAAAAAGCAATCAAATTTCAGTGGAATGGCAAATGCGAAGAAGCTTTTCAAACTCTCAAGAAACATTTAACCACCGCCCCGGTGTTAGCTCAACCCGATGTCACTAAACCATTTGATGTTTATTGTGACGCCTCGGGCACAGGTTTGGGCTGTGTTCTAATGCAAGACGGTCGTGTCATTGCGTATGCGTCACGACAACTAAGAAGACATGAACAAAATTATCCTACTCATGATTTGGAATTGGCTGCAGTGGTTCTTGCTCTGAAGATATGGAGACATTATTTGCTGGGAAATCTGGTTCACTTATACACCGATCACAAAAGTTTGAAGTACATTTTCACACAACAAGAGCTGAACATGAGGCAAAGAAGATGGCTTGAGTTGATCAAAGACTACGAGTTGGAAATCCATTACCACCCCGGAAAAGCCAATGTTGTTGCCGATGCTTTGAGTCGGAAGTCACATTGCAATAATCTGGAGGTTCGCAAATTGGATCATGCCGTATGTTGCGACCCTAGTGAACCCAGCCTCAGGATTATCCCTCATGGTGCTTTGTATAATCTCGCTCTCATCCCCACCCTGCGGGAGGAGATTATCGCTGCACAAAAGAAAGATAAAGGGATGGAATATATCCGGCGAAGATTAGAAAATGGTGACATCAAATGTTTCCGACAGGATGAGGATGGAGTGTTATGGTTCAATGACCGACTTGTTGTGCCTAAAGATATGGAGCTGAGAAAGAAAATTTTGGATGAAGCTCACTTGTCCAAATATTCCATTCATCCTGGTAGCAATAAAATGTACCAGGGCTTGAAAACCAAATTTTGGTGGACACGCATGAAGCGTGAAGTGGCCAGATATGTTGCAGAGTGTGACACTTGTCAGAGAATCAAGGCTGATCATTTAAGAAAAGCCGGTCAGCTGCAACCATTGAGTATTCCTTCGTGGAAGTGGGAGGACATTAGTATGGATTTCATTGTCGGGTTACCCCTCACTGCTCGAAAGCATGATTCTATATGGGTTGTAGTGGACCGATTGACAAAGTCGGCCCATTTCATTCCGGTCAACACTAGATACTCTGCCAAGGTATATGCCCAGTTATATATCTCGCGTATACTGTGTTGGCATGGAGTGCCGAAGACCATCATATCCGACAGAGGACCTCAGTTTGTTGCTCGCTTTTGGGAGCAGTTACATGCTTCATTGAAAACCAAGTTAATTCGAAGCTCCGCTTACCACCCTCAAACCGATGGACAAACTGAGAGGGTAAATCAAATACTGGAGGATATGTTGAGGGCATGTGTTTTATCTGAAGGTGGCAATTGGGATGATCACTTATCATTGGCAGAATTTGCGTACAACAATAGCTATCAAGAGAGCATTAAAATGTCTCCATTTGAAGCTCTTTATGGTCGTTCATGCCGTACTCCCTTGAACTGGTCAGAACCTGGAGAAAGGGTGAACTTTGGGCCTGATTTAATTGCCGAGGCCGAAGAAAAAGTGCGGCTCATTCAAGCAAACTTAAAGGCCGCAAAGTCCCGCCAAGCTAGTTACGCCGATAAGAGGCGCCGTCCTTTGGAATTTCGACAGGATGATCACGTATATCTTCGTGTGTCGCCAACCAAGGGTGTTCAGCGCTTCGGAGTCAAAGGAAAGCTTGCTCCCCGCTATATCGGCCCATTCAAGATTATTGAAAAATGTGGACCCGTTGCATACCGTTTGGAATTGCCGGAAAAATTATCAGGAGTACACAATATCTTCCATGTGTCTCAACTCAAGCGATGTTTGAAGCCTCCTATTGATGTGGTACTCGATGATGTGGAGGGCTTGCAGGATGATCTCACTTATTCCGAGTATCCCGTCAAAATTATCGACAACAAGGATCGAGTGACTCGCAACAAAACCATTACTTTCTACAAAGTGCAATGGAGCAATCACTCGGAAGAAGAGGCCACATGGGAACAAGAGGATTTTCTTAACTCCAAGTTTCCGGATTTTCTCGCTTCGCAATCGAGGTAAAGCAAGCAAACTTTTACCCCCTCTTTTCCGCACTTTTTGCAAATCTCGGGACGAGATTTTCTTAAGGGGGGAGGGCATACCAGCTGTAGCATCCCGCCTCAAATCAATGAGGGGTTAGCTAACCAGGATCTTAATCGGGAAATACTTGGCGAAGCAAGTATGTATAGACCACACGCATAAGCATACATAAAAATAATTTTACATTGAGTTTAGTTATTACATGGGTTCCATAATTAACATAAGATTTCCGTTTCGAAGTTCGCTTTATTTTACATAAAAGGAGTTCGAAATTCGATTACAAACACGAGCGGAAGCGAAACACACGACGACACATATATACAATGAAATCATGTCCGGCCCGTAGACATGATCTCACTCACCTTGCTCCTGTCGGGGAGAAGAGGGAACCCACTCAATGGACCACTCCTTGGGCGGTTCTCCCTCCCACACTACTTTCCCACAGCAACCGCAGAAGTTGCAATCAGGAATACCTGCAGTAAAGATTTAAACATCGAAACCCTGAGCAACTAATACTCAGCAAGTCTTACCCGTCAAATTGGCCATCTAAGACCGACTTCTATTATGCAGGGGGGTTGACCAAGGGTTGAAATTTAATTGCAAAAACGGCGCTAATAATTGATCCTTATTTTCATGTTTTAGCCAAAATTAAGAGGGTTCTTGCATAAATGTAAATATTAGCAACCTAACTAAGCAATACATGGTTGCAATACAATTAATTGAAGTACAACATCATATAAACATCATCATGTGCACTTTTTACTACGATGTGACGCAGTGAACAAGTGATACTCAATAACCGCGAGGGACGGCGATTCGAATCGATTTACACCTGCAGGCAAAACCCGAATACACGACGTACGCTACTCGAAGGAGTTACGCACGGCAACTTTTTACAAGACATCATAAAGCCGGTCCGAGTGTCACCTCTCCCGAGTACACGTCTCCCCACGCGATAGCCACGCCGGGTCTAACCGTGGTTCGCCCGTGCACCCTCCCTTCAAACACATACCCGCAACCACCATACCATCTTCATCACCAAAAGAGAGGTGGGGCCCCGTCCAACAATATAACATCGAGCTACTAAGTTTACTAGTTCCCATTCTCCTAGCATGCATCCGGTACTGTTCAAACTTGCTCAGCGGGGCCACAACGAACGGTCCTCAACCGACACAAACGGGGCTATGGCGAACAAGGCGAGCCTTGTCACCTCCACCTACACATGAACTTCCCCGTTCGGTCTCAAATTCATTACCATCATCATGTGAGAACATAAAGTAAATCCGACCCCACTTACACCGAGCGGTCTCCATACCACTCGATATTCTACCGACGACACTACTTTATTAAGCATAGCAAACTAACGAGTGGTAGAACTTAACTTAACCAAACCCATAGGAATATCTGGAGATACATGCAACTAGGTTTTCAATCAAGTCCTATACGTAATGCACATTTCACGACTCGAAATACACGTGAGAAAGTATAAAACTTTGTAAATATGGGAGTGCACCGGGGCTTG
Organism: Eragrostis curvula; assembly: GCA_007726485.1. Classification (NCBI taxonomy): domain Eukaryota; kingdom Viridiplantae; phylum Streptophyta; class Magnoliopsida; order Poales; family Poaceae; genus Eragrostis; species Eragrostis curvula. The sequence goes on from CM017440.1 coordinate 41,083,968, forward strand.
CCTTGGGGCTGGTGGTTAGCACACTCAAGCACGTTCAGGTCAGCGCCGGTCTCCTCGGCCACGATCTCCAAGTCCTCGAGTCCGGCGTCGGTTCCTAAATGAATGCAACAACAAAAACAAAATCAAAGATAGTTCACGGAACTTCCTTGACAAATATGACATGGCGATGATATGATGCAAAGGAAACATGCTGGCAGGACCATTCATTAAGTTTTTGCAGTTTGGTCCAAAGTGATTTATACAAAATACTTGGATTTAGGAATTTCCGTACGCGTAAAAGAGATCTTCTTCTAAAATTCGTTAAAAAGGGTTCTGGAAGACCAAAAATTACATTTGTATTTTTATTTAGCATCTTCCTCCTAGGTACAATAACATACCCAAAATTTGGTGCAAAAAGGTGCAGGAATAAAATCAATAAAAAGATTTTCCTAGCAACTGCAAAATGAAATTACTCCCAAAAGAAGATGCATTTCAAGATGCCACTTGGTGGGATGTTCAGGGAACCTATTAGGAGTGTGCATGCCAAAATTTAGAATTTTTGCACTTACAGATCTTTTTATAGAATTTATTTCCTGATTCTCTTCTTTGAATTTTATAAAAATAACTGAAAAGAATTCAGATGTTCATGTTGTACCACTGGATAGGTCTCACTTCAAGGATTCCAGAACACCTGAGTTTGCATTTTTACGATTTTTCTACGAATTTCTATCGAATTTACAAGTTTGGCCAAAATTTGGAATAATTCAAATAAAAGAAAAAGACGACGTGGCACTGTAGCAGTGCCAGGGCATGGCGGGGCGCGCGCGACGCGGCGGCGGCGACGGCGATGTTCCGGCTAAACGGCGGCGAGTTCCACGAAAAGGTCAGCGGAACTGAGTAGAGGACATCGAGGCGACTCTAGCGCGACTGACGAACACGTGCGCTCGACCGGGGAGGAGGATCGGCGGCGATGGCGGCGGCGGTGAGCGGCGGCGCGCGGTGTTCCGACGAGGTGAAGCAGCGAGGCGGCGAGCTAGGGCGCGCATGAGCTTCACGAGGTGATGGGGAAGCTCACCGTAGCACGCGCGCACGTGGAGGAAGTCCGGATGGCGGAGTTCGTCGGAGGGGCGGCGCGGTCCGGTGAACGGCGGCGGGGAAGAAGGTGAGTTCCGGCGATTCCACTGCACGAAGCTCGACGAGGTCAGCGATGTGTGGTGCGTGGAGGAGTGAGGAACTCGTGTGCGCGATTAATTGGGATTTGGCTCACCGGAGAGGAAGAAATCGACGTCGACGTTGATCTCGGTCAAGCTCCGGCCATGGTCGATTTGCCGACGATTAACGCGCTAGCCTCGGAGAGGGGCTTCGGTGATGGGAGCAGTAGCTTGAGGAGGCTCTTGCGCACACTTTCTCTGCTGACCACGAGGCGCGGGAGTGGCTGGCACGACGGCGACGCGGCGAGCTCTCGACGGCGGTAATGGCGGCTCGGTGTGAGGGAGAAAAAATGAAGGGCGACGACGACGTCTTGACCGCGAGGGAGAAGGGATAAGGCCAGGGAAGAGATGGACTCGGTCCTCGACGTCGTACCGCGATGACGGCGGCCACAGTTCGCCGGAATGGGCAGAGAGAGGAGGAGGCGTCGCCGGCGGCGACACTTGGCGGCTACAGTGACCTTTTTCCATTTTTCGAATTTCTGGAATTTTCCTCGATTTGAACTGATTTGATTTAAATTCGACCTTCCCGAGCTCCAAAAATCACGAAAAACTCAGGTTTGGAAGATTTCAGTGAGAGGAACAACTTTGTCAATTGGAACTTTTGCTGAATCGGATTGGATTTCAAACTAAAATTCATTCAAAGTTAAAGTTTGAAAAAAGTTCATGCATTTAATTGACCCTTTAGATTTTTGCAGAAAAATCTCCAAAAATCTCCAAAATTCTATTTTAGCCCCTGGATGCTGTGGAATTTTTCATTTGGGTCCACTTATAAAGAAAATTTTAAAGTTGCAGTTCAAATGCTTGTTTGAAAGAAATTTCTCCAATTTGAAGTGATTTTGAATTCCTTTTCATTAAACTTTGATTTCTCTTGATCATTTTCACTAATTGAGATTAGTAACTTGATCAGGGACTAAATTTGAGTGGGATGTTACACGGAGGAAGCGCGAGTGCTGGCCCTCTAGGGTTTGGTGCAACCGCCGGTGGTGGAGGTGGCGTCTTCGGAGGAAGCGGCGGCGCCGGGTTTGGAGGAAGCGCCGGTGGTGTCGGCCGCGGGTTCGGTGGAAACGGCGGGGCGGGGGGCCGCTTCTTCGGTTCCAACGGCGGAGGTGGCGGCGCCGGCTTCGGAGGAAGCGCCCGTAGCGGCGGATGTGGAGGAAGTGGCGGTAGCGGTGGCATGCCTCCGACTCCAAACCGTCGTGGCGGCGGGGGAGGCAACCGGACGCTTGGACTCCGTGCCGGTCGCAGCGAGCGGGCATCTGCGAGCCGAGGTTCAGCGCGGGGAGAAGGTACTCCTCGGTCCCGTGCTCCCGTCCGTGATTCAAGCCGGTCCGCGAACCAGTCAGGACCCTCACGGGGACGACGCGGTCGACTGGACGACTCCGACAACTTTGAAGAGGACGACGACGACGACGAGGTCGACGACATTGCTCCGTCCAATAAGGTATGCACTAAAAACTATCGCCTTTTCTCATCTTCCATGATTCCTCATATCTGGTGCATTAGATGTGTTCATGCAATGATTTGTCATATGCATCATGCTGTAGACGAAATATGACAAGGCAAATTGGATTCCCGAAGAGAATTCTTCATTGCTTTGTCGATTGCTATTAGAACAAATGCACCTTGGTAACTACATCCAAGGCAACATGACCAGTAGAGGTTACAAGCTTCTGCAAGAAAGATGGAGGGAAGAAACTAATAGTTTCCTCAAGCTTAAGGCCTTTGCCAACCGAATTGGACAGCTCAAAGCTTTGTATGGGTTCTTCAAACTGTTGCACACTGAAACGGGCCTAGGAACAAATCCAGAAAATGGTTGGCCTGTTGCTACTGAGAAATGGTGGAATGATAATGCAAAGGTAAATGTACAATGATGAGCATACAAGTGTTTCCTTGCTTCTTGTTCACACATGATCTGTAACTAACGTTGCTGTTCTCCATTACTTCGATGCAGGGAAAGTCTGAGTGGAAGAAATATAAGTACGGGCCTCCAGAATTCCTCCCTTTGCTCGAACAAGTGTTTGATGGTGTTGCTGTTGATGGATCCACTGCATTTGGTCCAGGAGAAGAGTTCGAGAATAAGGAGCAACATGCTGACGAAGATGACCTGATGGAGATTAATCGGGACAGTACTAGGAGCCATGGTAGTCTCAAGAGGGCTAGCAGTACCAGCACTACGGCCACTAGCCCTAGCAAAAAGATCAGGAGCCCTAGTATGAAGCTGATGAAGGATTGGCTAGGCGTTAGCAAGGAGAGGAAAGAAATTCAACATGAGTACTTTCAACGCAAACTAGTCCTGCAGGAAAAGAAGGAAACGAAGGAAACAAAGGCAGAGCGTAGGAGGCGACAATTGAAACAGGCACAAGACATGGCTTTGGCTGCCGGTATTGATGTGAACAGTGCAGAGTACTTTGCTTTGGGCCAATTATGCAAGAATGAGGGAGAGAGAGAATTCTTCCTGAACATTCCACCAGAGGGGATGCTGTCTTATCTGCAGCGATTTATGCGACTGAAAAAGTTGGGTTAGTGTGGGTACATTGCAGCAAAACTGTTAGCTGTCCATGTAATGAGAGACTTGTGTTCTTTTATTTGCTTTCCTTTTCAATTGTGAGAGTTGTAATGTACATCATCGAGAATATTTGCCTCATATGCATTTTTCGTCAAGTTTTTGCTGTGGTTGCTGGAATGTTGAGTTTTCATTTCCATTCGGCTATTGTATACAAATTATCATCTTCTAACAATCTTTGTTGTTTGTATTGTGACAGGATGATGATGATAACAGCAGTGAAGAGGACACATGCAGTGATGATGAAGAGGATGATGACAGTAGCAGTGACGACGAATTGATCGCCATGCTAGCAGATGATGGTGAAGAAGAAGAAGCAGCATTTTTTTTCATAGGTATGCATCATGACCAAGCTCACTACAACAAAGTGCCAATGCAAAGGGGTCCCGAGAGTGGATTACAGTGGGTAATGAGAAACCTTAATCATCGGGGGCAATGTTACGAAATGTATAGAATGCAACCTGAGGTGTTCCATTCTCTTCATGATTTACTAGTTGATAAGTATGGTCTTAAAGGATCCAGTAGGTGCCATACTATTGAGGCATTAGCCATGTTCTTGTGGGTATGTGGGGCAAGGGAGTCGGTTAGGCAAGCAAGAAACAGGTTTGGGAGGTCACTTGACACGGTTCACCGGAACTTTGCAAAAGTATTGAAATGTGTCTTGAAGCTAGCTGCAGATAATATAAAACCAGTTGACCCAGAGTTCAGGACAATCCCTAGAAGAGTGCAACAACCTAGATTCAGTCCATACTTCAACAATTGTATTGGCGCGCTTGATGGAACACATATACAGGTAGTTGTCCCAAATGACATAGCTGTTCAATATCGGAATCGAAAGGGCGTCACTACGCAGAATGTTCTCGCTGTTTGTGACTTTGACATGAGATTTACATATGTCCTTGCTGGCTGGCCTGGGTCTGTTCATGATGTCAGAGTGTTCAATGATGCTATTCGAAGGCGAGGCAGCAAATTTCCTCATCCACCGCAAGGTAAATATATGTCATATGCATTCGGTTATGTCACTAGCATGTTTTGATCAATGTAAACCACCGGGATGACTTGTCCTCTAATTTAATGTTTCGTCTTGATGCAGGGAAGTACTACCTAGTGGACTCTGGATACCCTAATCGGCGAGGATATCTAGCACCATACAAGGGAACAAAGTACCACGTGCGTGAATGAACATTTGGAGGGATGCCGAGAGGTATGAAAGAGACCTTCAATCATGCTCATTCTTCTCTTAGAAATGTCGTGGAGAGGGCATTTGGTGTGTTAAAGAATAAATGGGAGATTTTGGACAAAGTGCGTAGTTTCCCTAAGGCAAAGCAAAGCCACATTATAGTTGCTTGCATGACACTTCATAATTTTATTAGGGACAGTGCCGTAGAGGATGCTGAGTTTGCCAAAGCTGATAATGATGACAATTATGTCGCTGCTAAGGCTTATGGCGATGCAGACAGTGATGCTGCTGTTGCTGCAGATGCACAAATTGGCATGGAAGATGGTAACATGAACGCTCTCCGTGATGAAATTGCATATGCTTTGTTCAACCGGTCGCGTTAACGGCTTCTCAATTTGTGATGTAGTGTGTCATATGAAAGCTCAATTTTATTTCCATCCAATGTACTGTGTGATATCTTAACGACTTGTAATGCTATTTATTTCCCGGATTCTAGTTTGTATGGACTTTTTGCATTCTTGTGTTATGGAGTTGTAATCAGATTTATGAGTGGATTATTACTTGTTGGACGTCCAGATTGATGTCTGGTTTGCATGGATTTTAATGATGTTGCATGATGTTGCATGGAATTGGGGGCAATTTGGTCATTTTGCTGATGAATAATGGATTTTAGTGCATGCAAACGAACACCCTAAAATGGCCTAAAATTTAGCTAACTTTTTGTTCCCTAATGTTTAGGAGTCACTTGGTTGTAGTACCTAATGTAAACGAACACCGCCTAAATCTTCAGCGAATTAAACATGATATATTTGCGACTTGAGGACAGTATATAACATCAATAAACATGAATGGATCATCAAGTGTCGTGCTCTCTCTTCCCCACTTACCCCTAACTATAGCAGCATCTTCCATCCAGAGAGTCGATGAACGGCCAGCGTCGTTGGCATTTTCTAGGCATGTGATGTTCTGGAGTGGATCTGGAAAGCGACACTCCCGAGTCCCGACAGCACCACCAGCGGTCCACGACCGTGCACGAGACCTCGAGTCAGGGCGTGTTCGTTTGCTTTAGTCCTAAAGTTTAGTCTAGAGAATTTTGCTATTTAAGGGTATTAAATAAAGTTTAATTACAAAACCTTTTTACAGATGTGTGCTAATTTACGAGACGAATCTAACGAGCCTAATTAAGCTATGTTTTGCTATAGTGATGCTACAGTAACCATCGTCTAATCACGGCTTAATTACCCTCATTAGATTCGTCTCGCGAATTAACACAGAGTTCTGCAATTAGTTTTATAATTAAACTTTATTTAATACCCTTAAATGACAAAATTTTATCGGCCTAAATTTAGTCCTAAAGAAACGATCAGGCGCAGTCACCCGACCCCAACCAACAGCTAGCCAGCGTGCCTAGTACTACTTTTCTTCCCTCGAGATGCTTTGCTTGCCCACCTTGTTCGGACGCGTTCGTTGTTACTACCTACTATGGCAGGGATGGATTCGACCACCAATCGATTTCATTGGATCCAAATTAACCAAGTCAATAGCCCCTGTACATCGCTTCTAGTATTTTCCTTCAGTCAATCGAGGACTAAGCTCCGCTCTGTTCTTCCATTACACAAAACATCTCAAGCTTCGTAACCAAGAGTCTCATCGAATGGTTCGTAAACAACTCAAAACATCTCTACTGTCCTACTGTGGCATGGATGGATTCGACCACCAATCGATTTCATTGGATCCAACAAATTAATCAAGTCAATAGCCCCTGTTCATCGCTTATTTTTCTCTCCAGTCAATCGAGGACTAAAGCTCCGCTCCGTTCTTCAATTACACAAAACATCTCAAGCTTCGTAACCAAGAGTCTCATCGAATTCTCAAGCCAGCGTCTCAGAAAATGTATCACAGACATGCTACATCCGAAAAGAAAAAAAAAAAAGAAAAAAAAAAGAGAAGATATCTAAGAACAGAGCAACGCACAATAAGCCGGAAGCTCGGCAGCTAGGCCTTGACGTTGACGGTGTACTGGACGACGGTCTCCCCGTTGGTGGCGCCGGAGTCGATGGTGTGAGCCTGGACGTACCCGCGCGCCATCCGGAACTTGCCGCTGCCGCCGACGATGCTCATCTCCCGGATGTCGCTGAGCACCTCGTTCCGGCCCAGGATTGCCAGGCTGCTGCCGTTGTGCTCGCCGGCGGTGAACACGAAGTTCATGGTCATGAGCAGGCCGAACGTCTTCTGGTCGGCGAACGTGTACGTGCCCTGCGCCCGGCCCACCTCCGTGGAGGTGCCCGTGCCGGCCCGCTGGGGGCCCGTCGTGAGCGGGTCGTCGATGGCCACCACCGCGCCGAAGGCCGTGGAGGAGGTGTTGGACGACGCCGCCTGCGCGATCCGGATCGCCGTCGGGCTCGGCCCGCCCACCACGTCGTGGAAGTACACCTTGAACGTCGTGAACCCCGCCGCGTCGTCCGCCGCCGACGACAGCCACAGAGCCGTGAGGCAGAGGAGGAGGAGGAGAAACGGCGACGGCGAGGCCATGGCTGGAGATGTGGGGAGTGAGTGAGTGATGGGTTCAGGATTCGATGGAGGAGATGTGGGGTGGTGGTGGTGCAGGATAAGTAAACGGTGGTTGGGTGGGAGTGGTTGGTGCAGTGGCATATGGTCGGTCCGGGTGCAGGTGGTCTGCCATCATTGGGTGCCATCTCCTTGCCTTTCCGAGCATGGTAACAACTTTTTTCTTATTCAATTTCCGTGTCGTCGTCCCACTCTCACCAACAACGATGCTCGCGGTGACCACAGGAATCGTCTCGTTAGATAAGGGCATGTACAATTCATAGACAGAGATCGTCTCTAAACAGTGATAAAGACAATTATACAGACGAGTTATACAATCCAGAGACTATCTCATTATATGCAAGTAATTTAATGTTGTGCATATAACTAAGATCAACGATGAATAAATTTGTGTATATTATTATGTGGCATGGTTGTTGAGAATGGACGCCGTCTTCTCTACAGTCAGCTTGCTGCTATCAAGCAAATCATCGAACATCTGGTGTGCGTACATGCCGCGCACTGAACTTGCAAAGCACATATACCTGAACTTACGAAGCAATGAACATTTCAGAGGATGAACATCCGTCCTTGATCTCGTTTCAAGAGATATGCATATGTTTCCATCATCCTTGCATCAAGTCCATATGAGTAAGCAACATCAATCCAAAAGTCTTTAACCTTCCGCTTCGTCTCTCTCGCTCTCCCCCCTGCTACAGTAGAGCTTCTCAGTTCCGGCCAGATCTGGCCCCTCCCCTTCCTCTCCGGCTCGCTGCCGGTGTGGAGTAGGGTGAGGGTCCCTCCCCTGTACAGCTGTAGTATAGGTTTTTAGCTTTCTTTGTTTAAGTGGAGCTTCCTCTCTCGGCTTTGCCTTCATCGCCATTGCTGCAGTGGTGGTGATTTGTCTCTGCCGGCAAGGAGCTCTCTTCCCTGTATGTGTTTCCTTTATGGCTGTAGGCGTGATGCCTTTATCCTTCTCCGTCGGATTCCTCCCCGGCGTGTGCTATTCTCCCCTTTTGCTTCTTTTTGCTCTGGATTTGGTTCTGCTGGATTGCTTTTCTAGCTGGTGTTCTTTTGTTCCTGGAGCCATCACGCGACGTCATGGACACCCGGAATGGGTTGATCGCCCTGAGTTGATCCCCAAATTTTTCCGGGTGAAAATCAATTGGACAAGTCCGGTGAAGCATATTCGGGATCTACGGCTTGTTTTTCTTCAACCTCGCATTATGTTCACGCCGCGGCATCCGTCGGGTGGACCACCGACGAGGCAAACGGTGAATATCGTGAGGCCCTTCCTCCATGTTTGCTGCAGTGGTTCTATGGCATCAAGCCACTCACACTGGTTGGTCCCAGCAAAGATGGCGGCGTTGGCGGTTGGTCTTTTGGATCTGAAGACTCGGCTGGGAAGCATCTTCCGGTGCTGGTTTCTCCGGCGGCTGCTTGGTCTTCGTTCCTGTCGCCGGTGGTTGGGATTTTGGGAGGACCTGGATGTAATCTTTATTTTCATTTATGTCCTCAGTTTGTTGCTTAAAGGCCCATCTTCACTTATCAATCTTTGTAAGGGGCCTTTTGCATTTGTACTGAACCTTCCAGAGGCGTAATGAAGTTACCTGCCTTTTGGGCGTGTTCCCTTAAAAAAAAAAAAAAATCCAAAAGTCTTTCACTTGTTTAATCGTGCATAGATTCAATCAAAGCATGGACGAGAAGCTTCAGGACGCCCTGGAGCAGGACGAATCAAGCTAGCAATGGCATGCTGGCGCCTGCATCTCACCAGAGGACAAATCGGAACCGGAGCAGCGCCGGCAAATGAATGGCTCCCGTCTGGAGCTGCGACCGCGCAAGGCTAGCAGCTAGACACCGCAACCTTGACTTCACCATTGGCGCACAGCCGAGGCCAGTCGCTGCAGCCGCGCTGACACCATCACCGCCACGGCCAGGTCCAGACCCGGAATGTGCGGCGGGAAACGACGGAGCGTTGAGGTCACATCCGCAGCTCGCAAATGCATCACTCAGGTCCGTCGCCGCCGGGACGCTCTTCTCACCCCTCGCCGCTGCTACGGCCTTCCTGGCTCGCGCCTCCGCTACCGCGCCGCCGTGCGCGAGCAGGGGATTTTTTTTTTGCCGCCATCTCACCCATCTGCTAGCCAAGGAGTCGGAGCACTGGATCCGTAGGGGCCGTCGGCTGCTTGCAACACTGGCGTACAACGGGGGAGAGGCGGGCGTTTTGGCCTGGGGCAACGAGCCCCTGCCGTCGCCTCACGAGGCGACGATGGCGCCGTCTCCTCGCCATCGGAGGGAGTTTTATGCAAAAAATACACGATACAGACGGCAGAAGACGACGCGTTGTACATGCCCTAAGAAATTAAGCGGCTGTGATTTGCGAATTTATTTTTGTTATAAGTCAAGCCGAACTGGAATAATCATCGCGTGGACTGCCAAAACAGCTGATGCAACTGGCCTGTCTTAGAGTTCAGGAGGACTCTGCCTCATACTAGCTCTGATTCGGCGACAGATGCCCGTCCGGTTTGTTCTGCTCAACTACTCATCGCACCGGCGAGTGATGCAGAGGTTTGGTGGAACGCATCACGTACGATGGCGAAAATTATATAATGGCTGTGCTTTGTTCTGTTCTGCCGAGTACTAGCATCTAGCTAAGCAGTGACCAAACCACATTATTAGTCCCTGTGCCAGCTGTGGCCCTGGGACTGGCATTCTCTATTCCGTGCTGTGGCTAAGCTAATACAGTACTATTCGTGAATAAAAATCATCGGGTGCTGCTTTTGTGTCCTGAGAAAAGCTACTCATAAAACCAACATTCGTATCAGACCCTAGAGTCAATACTCCCTCCGTGCTAAAATAGTTGTCACCGGACATCATATTTGACTCTTCTCTTATTCAAAAAAAATTATTTAAATATAAAAATAAATATGTCATGATTAAAATATATTTAATGATAAAATAAATTGTAAAAAAATAAATAAAATTTGCGTAAAAAATTTGAATAAGACGAGCAGTCAAAAAAGTCAACAGCGACAGCTATTTTGGGACAGAGGGAGTAGTGGATAGGTGCTCCATATTATTCTCTTAAGAAATAAAAATGGAACAAATTTTCCTGACATGACAACACCTTTTTTTTCTTCAAATTCCATGTGTCCCACTCTCACCAACAACGATGCTCGCGGTGACCATGGGCATTATCTCTTTCAACAAAATAAATTAAGCGGTCGTGTTTTGCAGAAATATGTTTGTTACAGGTCAACTGGTCTGGGAATTCCAGCTCTCTGCTCCAGCGACTGATGCCCGTTCGGTATTAGTAGCTTGTTTTATTGTTATATTGAACCAACGACTCAAGGCGCCGGCGCAAAAGAGGAATTTTTAAACAACCCAAGGCGTGGTGCAAAGCACTATTGTTAGAACATCACATTTATCATGTTGACTCAGTGTGATACATAGTTAGCCGAATTTATTGGCGCCCCAACTTGTTAACTGGGGAACTGAGTTTGCAATTGAATGGTGTAAATCAAATATTCACAGAAGAGGTAGATTGTGGCAAAGTAGCAATTTTGTGACAAACGGAATGGAAAAAAGTTTCTACAACCCAGTTCATCAAATATAAAAGAAACTTTTCACAAGAATAAAGCAACAGATTATCAACATGAAACGGACATGGTACTACGTACTGCCCAGTAAAATACAACTAATGTCTAGTTTAATATTTATCCAGATTTCGAGTCTATGGTTGATAAGATATCGTTGGCGATATTTTTCGCGTCCATGGCAATACCAGCCAATCCGCTCTTTGCCAAACCAGCACAATAGAGCCCATTTGCACCTTTCCAGTGATTAGGGAACTTTTTCTTAGGCAACCCATCATCATTCAACATGCTTTCACCATTCTGCACACATAACCACACACAAATACATATTTGTTAGAATAATAATGGCATTTTATTTGTCAAATTTGAAGGGAACAGTTAACTTTAGCATTGCTACTACCTTCAGCCATATATTTGCCGTGCTTCTATACCCGGTAGCAAAAACAATAGCATCAAATGAGCATTCCTTTCTATCTTCAGATTCAACAATGTTTCCCTTTATTCTGGAAATACTTCCAAGCACCTAAGAGATGACAAAAAAAAAATTCAGGGGAAGAAAAATCGAGTCATAATTAATATGCACAGTGAGGAAATATTCTTACATTGATCATGCCTTTTTTAATTAAACGTACAGTCCCAACATCAATCACTGCGGATCGACCGGTTTCTGACTTCATATGTAGGGGACCTATCTTTGGTCTATGAATGCCATGCCTTGATAGATCTCCAAATACAAAATTTGTCATCGTCACCAGAAGGGTATCCACCATGTTCACTGGTAGATACTGAACTAATGTCATCCCCAACCTTATCAATTCCTTTGTCATGACATGTACCTGCAAGAACATAGCGTCCGACATATTTTAGATATTCATAACAATATCTAAAAAGGTACGTCTTTGAGTTGTCACCCTAAATTTCTCCTATTGAAAGTAAAGAATTTTTGGAAGGTTTAAGAAATTTCAACCTCTTTTTTTGTTATCGTATTTCTTGTTATAATTGAATTGTAAAATAAAACATGTCATAACATTGTGAAGACAGTTTCACTAAATGTATACATACCGGGCTACGAACAATAATAGATGTATTGGCACCATGACTTGCAAGATCATATGCAATCTCCATCCCTGAGTTTCCGCATCCGACCACTAGCACATTTTCTCCAGAATAGGTGGCACCTGATTTATACCTTGATGAGTGTATGACCTCTCCAGGGAAGCTATCCAGCCCTGGGATTATTGGAATGTTCTCTGCACTATTCTCACCACTGGCTACAACAAGAAAGCTAGATGTATACTTGATAGTTGTGGATGTGTCCATGTTTTGTGCGATGCTGATCCAACATTTTGTGCCTTCATCGTACTTGCATGTTTCGATGCTAGTACGATACTTTGGTCTGATGTTGAAATGCTCAATGTACTCATCTAGGTACTTCACAAACTGATCCTTTGGGATATAGGTAGGAGCATCTGTAGGGTAGGACATGTGAGGAAGCTCACAAAACTCTTTCGCGAGGTGTAACTTGAGACGATCGTAGGCGCGGTTGCGCCATAGTGATACACTGCAATCCTCACGCTCAACAATGACATAACGGATGGAGAGTTGCGTGAGGCATGCCGCCGTCGCCAGACCTGCTGGGCCTGCACCAACAATCAGTACTACCGTCTCTTCCTCCATTATTGAAAACAAGAGAGTACTGAAGCTATAGAGACTAGCAATGTGATGGAAAGCCTTGGAGAAAAAGTGATTGTTGTTGTCTTAGTGTCTGAGGAGGGTATGCTTCTGGAGGAGAGCTATATATTTGTTAATTTCACGCGCAAATTGTGTTTGACTGAATGGGAATGTGCTTGCTGATAAATTTGGGAAAATCGACTTGAAGGACCAGGGCTAGTATATACAGATAATGCCTATGCGCGTGTGAAACTAGTCAGGCCCTTTGGAAATAATTTCCTTTTTTTTCACGTTGTACTATACGAGTCATCTCACTATGTCATTAATTAATTATATAAATATATATGATGCGAAAGAAAAGAAAGTAAACTAGGAAAAAGGAGTTATTGAGTGTACGTAGAATTGAACATTGCGCAATTTTCTTTTGAAAGTTCTGTGTTGAATGCATTCTGCACATATAGAATAGAAATAATTAGAAACATAACAAGTTAGTACATATTCACTGTCTTTTTTCTCTTTCAGATTACAATATCCTCAAGAGTTCTTTATAGCTCAATAGACATACATATAAGGATTAAATGTGTTCTATACGCAATCGAAAGTTTGTACGAAAAATCAGATTTACCATGAAACATCTTATTGCAATAACACATGATTTGTAGCAATTGGTAATCCATTTGCCACAATAGAAGTTTAAGAATTAGGGAAATAAATAAAAGTTTCCTAATCTGTTATCGTTAATGCATGTTGCAAGCACACGCTTTGTTAAATCATTCTATACCTTAACTGCTCAAGGTACCAATTGACCGACGATGATGATGATGATAGTAACTGAGCTTTGTATGTTCCATCTGTACCTGCCTTTGCTTTAATTTGAGCAACGAGCCATTCGCAGAAGAAGGCCCATAGCCACACAGCTGCAGGCCAGCATGACAAGAAGAAGCAGAAACTGAAGCTGGGCCGGGGAGACAACCTCTGAAGAAGTTTTCAAATTTAGAAATAAACAAAAATACCGATGGAGATGGGTAAGACTGCAATTATTTAGAAATTTAGGGAAAAAATGAACAGATTTGATAAATTAAATAAAAAATATAGAACTAAAAGGGAAATGTCTGCTATTTAATTTATGACAAAATTGTCTGAGACACATTGAGAAACAGTGGCTTCGTCCGCAGCACACCAACAAAGTCAAATTTGTCTACATCACACTACATTTTTGAAAACTCTTGTCTGTGACACACTATTATCATTTTGCAATTATTTTCAACTTTGTTTTTATCTCAATTCATAAGATAAATTAGAAATTTGAAAGTTGGCACCGTTATCGGTGCCAACTTTCAAATTTCTAATTTATCTTATGAATTGAGATAAAAACAAAGTTGAAAACAATTACAAAATGATAATAGTGTGTCACAGACAAGAGTTTTCAAAATCGTAGTGTGCTGCAGACAAATTTGACTTGTTGATGTGCTGCAGACGAAGTCACTGTTTCTCAGTGTGTCTCAGATAATTTTACCTTAATTTATTAGTTTGACGTAAACAAAAAGAAATCCATGTTCAGTTATATGTTCACATGCTAAAAAATTGTTGCTCCCGTTCGTAGAGAAGACGCATCCATAGAAAGAACCATAATTTTGCTTCCAAATTACAATGCTGCCAAATCAATACCTTTCTGTGTCGCCTCACAAAAATTAACAACACATCTCTAGTCTCAAAACATAAGCACAGGAAATGCTCAAACAGTGTACAATAACAGTCTGATCTCAGTTGTGGCGGATGCGTATGTCGTACTGGATGGTGCGTCTCCAATATGTCTTCTTGTAGATTCAGTGCGTGCACGCAGCTGGCAGTACCGTGTGGCGAAACCGGAACGTGCCTGTGCCGCCTACTGATCACCGGCATCTGGCCATCACCAGCCTCGCCGGGTTGGCGCTTACAATGGCTATGCTGCTACCGTTGTACATAGACCCCCTCTAGGAAAAATATTCGGGAACAAAAAACTTTCGGAGGTCACCGATAAACATGAATTTTCAAGAATTTTAGAAATTCAGCAAACAAAATTTACTTTTTTCAAAAAGTTTTCATATGATTTCACAAGAAATAGTCTCAAATCAATAAAACATCACGATTGCATATATAAACAAGACAACTAGAACTCGTGTAGGGGGCCACAAGGACATAATTTCGTTGGTACTGTTCATTTCAACCATATTTCGAACCGCATCAAAAAAGACGAAATGTGAGATACTTCGATGAAATTTTGCCGAAATTGTTTTCCTAATGCCCCCTCCACGAGCATGTAGTTCATGGCCACGCACAGGGGGAGCGAGTCCTTGCCCGCACTGTGGTCTGGGCCGACGATGACGGCGCCGAAGCAGGTGGTGGAGGCATTGGACGGGGAGCCTCAACCACCTGCACCACCGTCGAGCTCGGGCCAGTCACCACGTTGTGCATTGAGAAATAAAAAAGACAAATTGTATTAGAGGTAAATTAAACCAAATGACATAGTTTAGGAGATGAAATGAACCAAAAAGTAGTTTAGAGGGTTATGTAGACTTTAACTATACGCGAGGGGAGTAATTTAGACTTTTTCTTTTAAATATACATGTGTGAAAGTCATTGGTGTAATCAAATATGGAAAAGTCTATGTAGGATGCTACTAAATGTTGGTTCTGTCTCTTATACAACACATCTCTTAATTTGGTCTCACATAGACACTGAGAAAACGCGACATTTGTCTATAGGACACTATAGCAAGAGAAGTGACTATTTTTAATTTTTTTTATCTCAATGCACAAAATACATTGCAATTTGAAATTTGGCACAAAGGTACATCGTTGCGTTTTCTATCCATATGATTTTTTCTTGATTTTTTGCCCATTTTTTTGCATGGTGTGATTTTAAAAGTAAATATTTTCTTAGTTAAAAAGTTACTAGAATGTTATGCACGCTCCGCCGCGTCCGTTTAACAAACTGTATGTAATCCTGTTAGTATTTTTAAACGTAACTAGTAAGGTGACCCGTGCTAATAGCACGGCTAGCTCATTGCTTGTAGGCGTATCCAGCTTCCTATATGCAAGCCCGTATTTTGCATGGGTGGCCACACCCCGCGTGCATGTAGGCGTTCTTCTTTGTCTGAAAGCTCTTCCTTCTTTGTTGATGCTTGGTGGCCTTTTTTTCTTTGCATTTGGTTCATGTGTTGATACTCGCATGTGGTGACTGCCAATGTGTGACGACTGCGCCACCACAATGGTGATCGCTGGTGGGCTGCCACTCAATTGGCGCACGATGTTTTTGTTGCCCAACTTAATTGTCTAGCGGTGTGTATCCTTGATCTGGTTGCATATCCTCATCGTTGTGTAGCTGGCCAGCTTCGCATGGTCCTAATTCTGGTTATTGTTCCTGTCGTAGCCTTAGTTTTCAGATATTTCGAATTCTATTTTAAGTTGTTTTGGAAGACTTGTCTTGCACGACATGGTCTACGGGAAGGTTACGATCTCCTTGATAGATTCGGAGAAGGCACATTGTAGTTTAGGAAGGACTCTGATAGGCGGTAACTAGCCTATAAATATTCATGTAACCCCTACGGGGAAATTAATCTGGCACCCTGCGAAACCCTAACGTAAAGGCTGCCACATTATACAAGATCGCACTGGATGTAGGGTTTTTATCATTCAGGAGGCCTGAACCAGTATAAACCCTCTGCGTGTTCTTAAATTGATCTCGCTAACCACGTTGCTCCCACGATCCAAATATCTGCCGAACAACCCCGTTCAATCGGGTGACGACAGAGGCGTGCCAGGAAGGGGGGCAGCGTCGAGATTCCGTCAAGAGCATCAGATGGGATCCGTGAACAACATGAAGTTTCCTGTCGGCGCCGAGTTCCGCTTCGGATCTTTGACCTTCGTCGCCGACGGGAACGGAGATCTCCAGCAAGTCAACCCGCCAGAGGCGCAGGAGGTGCTTCTGGCGGAATTGATGGCCTCGATCAACCTCAACGATGGAGCCGCTCCGGAAAAGCAAGAGACGACGTCTTCAGGAGCGCATATGCCGTTCGGGTTCATGAACTCGGCGGATGCATTCTGGGAGGCTGCGACAGGGGTATGGGGCTTTCCTTCGGGAACCCTACCGGAGGCGGAATCCTCTTCGGATCCGATCTCTGGCTCTGCCCTAGAAGCGCAAGTCGTCAAGGCAATACTGGAAGGACGTTACTTTCCGGGCTTCGGGATCAGAAGCCCGGACAGTGATGATGAATCATGGGACAGTGAAGATTGCCCCGAAGTTGGAGGAGATTCCGAAGATGAAGGCATCGATCCCTCTCACCAAGTGTACATGGCCGGGCGGGCTTCGGAGGCATCTTCCAGCAGCGCACCCACCATCAGATCTATCAGATCCCAATCTCGAGCTCCATCCGATGTCATGCCGCGCAACCTTGGTCCAGAGTTTGACGCCATTCGGCTTCAGACAGCGCTGGAGTCGCTGAACCGGCTGGCTCCTGATGGTTCTCCCTTGGCCCCATTGGTACAACAAGTCGCCGAGATCGCTGGTCGCATCAATACGACGCCGCCCGTGAACAATGTAGCAGCTCCAGCCGCTCCTGTCACCAACCTCCAGGGAAGGCTCGGACCAGTCAACAATGAAAGGCCTGCTGCATCTGAGCATGCGTCATCTTCTGATCGTCGAAGGCGACAAGGTCAACCCCTGGCGCCATCTGATGCCCGCCATGTCTTGAATCGACAGCTTGGGGCTCCCTCCGTCCACCAGCGCTTGGGAGGACGACCTTCACAAGCACCAAGATAGCATTCTGAGTCCACAGGCACTCCTCGCCTAGCATCTGAAACAGGGCCACCTGCTTACCAAGCCATTGGTTCCTATCTCCGATCAGTGCGATGGCCCGAGAAGTTTAAGCCGAATATAGTGGAGAAGTACGATGGTAGCACCGATCCCGAGGAGTTCCTGTCCATCTACTCCACGGTGATCGATGCAGCCGGAGGTGATGAAAGGGTCAAGTGTTGCTATCTACCCACCGTCCTGACCGGTGCTGCGCAGATGTGGTTGATGAATTTGCCATCCTATTCCTTTGATTCTTGGGTTGAGCTGACGAAGATCTTCAAAGGAAACTTTCAAGGCTCCTACACTCGCCATGGCACGGTGGACCAATTGAAGAACATAAGACACAAGGCGGACGAGTCACTTCGGGACTACACGAAGCGCTTCTGCCAGATGAGAAACACCATCCCGAAGATCCATGACGTGGAGGTCATCGGAGCATATCGAGATGGATGCTTAGATGTGAAGACCGTGGAAACGATCGCCGAAAAAGAGCCGACTATGGTCGCTGAGCTCTTCGACATTGCAGAATCTTGCGCTAAAGCGGCTGATGCCTGAGCACGCCTCAATGATGGCAAGGGTAAAGGTCCGAAGAAGAAGCCAGATGATCGTGAAGTCATGGCCGTTGAGCATAAAGAAAGAGAAGAGGTGAAAGTCCCTTGATGTCGCCTAGAGGGGGGGGGGGGGGGGCGGTGAATAGGCGATGTACGAAATTAAGCAATTAAAACTGCATCGGAAACTGAAACTGCCAAAACCGGAACTTCCGGTTTGGCAAACCGGAACTTTCGGTTTTCTCGGGACAGAAAAACAGAAGTTCAGATCTTTCGATCCCCGGTTCCCTCTAGGTTGAAAGAAAACAACTAGGATATGTAAAAGAGCTCTAGCAACAGTATACACAGAGAATAAGAGCTCAACTACACAAGCAACCTAGTAAATCAAGATTTGCATATAAAAGACAAGAACGTGTAAAGCAAATGCAAACCGAGTGAAGCACGTAAGGAGTTGTTTCCCGAAGTTCAGCAGCTTGCTCTCCAAGCTGCCTACGTCTCCGTTGAGGAAGCTCTACTCAAGAGCCGGGTCTCTTTCAACCACTTTCCTCTTTTCTACTATTTGTTTCTTTCCTTGCGGAGGCGAAACGGGCCTTGCACAAACTTTCCCAAGGCTCACCACAAGCTTGGGAGCTCTAGGGACGACACCTAGCCGTCTAGGAGGCTTCACCTCCAAGAGTAACAAATGCTTCACGGATTCAAGGCGAAGTGCTCAAATGCTTAAGTATGAGGATGCTCTCTTGTGCTCTCTAATTCAAATTCTCTCAACCCAATCCAAATGATTTAGCTATAATCTCACAAATTTCACAAAGAGAGGTTGGGGAGAGCTCTAGAATACCTTGGCTATGAATGTATTCGTGGATGTGGTCAGCACTCTCAAAGAGAGGGTGTGGTGGGGTATTTATACTCATTCTCCCGAAACTAGCCGTTGGAAACTAGCCAGTACAAACCGGAACTTCCGGTTTCACAAACCGGAACTTCCGGTTTTCCAGAACTAGCCGTTAGGATTCAAATCTGCCAAAACCGGAACTTCCGGTTTTGCCAGACTCACAGACTGAGTGCAAAGTGTTGGCTATAGTGTTTCACTCTTCTCACTTAGGTTTTCCTTGAGCACTGAGACTTGCTAGGTATCCATGTAGCATCCCTCTTGATAGAGCGGCATACCTATACTCAAGATCAAATCTAAAATAACTTTTTACAACTTGAGCATATTAGAAACTTGATATTGCCACTTCTCTTCAAATTTGTTCCATGAGGGCAGCCACATGAGCTTCTCTTGAGCATCACCATCTTGAGCTTGTGACTTGAAATTTTTCAAACCAAATAAGCAATATCCATTCTTGCAATTCCTAGTCACTTCAATTCTTTATGATTCAACAATAATTGATACTTAGCAACATATACTCCATATAGCTTGAACGGTCCATCGAAATCGACTCCACTTGCCCTTCACCATACTTTAGGTGCCTCGGCGCCAAGACTCCTGCTTGCCCTTCTCCTAACTATGGTTCATCGCGACCAAGTCATGTCAACCCTTCACCTTCTTGCTATTTAAGCCATACATTGCTTTGCATCATCCTTAAGCATCCAATTTTGTGTTGATGATTGATTTATTGATGGATCAAGTTGCATCCAAATATATAATCATTATTGACATTTAGCACTTGATCATCCTTCATCTTGACCATGAGAAAGCCACTAGATATAGAATCTTGTATTTGAAATAATTCATTTCTTTTCATCATATATTGCCCACATGGTCTTTATTTGCTTCAAACAATTGTACATCAAAGAGTGTATTCATGAGAGACATTGTACATATATTGCTTGCAACCTGTCCATATACTCACAAAGAATATTAGACCTTTAATCATGTTGTCATACAATACACCAAAACCCACTAGGGGTGCATATGCACTTTCAATCTCCCCCTTTTTGGTGATTGATGATAACCTTGATTAAAGCTTACAAATGATATTCAAAGAATATTTTGAATGCAAATATGTAGAACAAGCTCTCCCTTAATATGTGCATATTTGAGTGAAATTCAAAAAATTGGCCTCAAATGCCATTTGCACATATAGAATGGAAAACATGAGAGCTTTTCCTACATGTATGCATTTGTGGGGTGCAACAAGTGTGTGTGAACAAATAATACGTGATGCATATGACAAGATAATCACACAACATAATAAAAAGAAATGCATCTGTGCTGTCTGGCCAAAACCGAAACTTCCGGTTTGCCAAACCGGAACTTCCGGTTTTTCAGGCTGCACAGAGTTAAAAAGAAAAAACAATACATCATTTCAACAAGGCATCACACACTAGCATAAAAGAGATCCTTAGAAAGTTATTACAAGGTTCAACACACATAGTTCACACATTACAATTGTTCTCAAGTCCACAAAGCGATAAAAGGGATACAAAGATAGATAGTGTTCTGTCCAGCCAAACCGGAACTTCCGGTTTTACTGGACAGAACAGATCAAGATCGAAAGAGCTAAAACTTGACGGCATCGACTTGTAGCTTTAATCTTTCTCTCTCCCTTTGTCATCCAACACCAAAAAAGGAGTAGAGAGGCCTGCATGAATGCTCACTCGTCGTCTTCGCCATCTCCAACATTTTCCTCCTCTTCATCTTCATGTCTTGGAGGGGAGAAAGGAGGGGGCTGCTGCTGCGGCTGCTCACCAAAGAAACCAAATCCATACTCATTGAAGCTTTGTTCACCAAAAATCTGAGCACTCAGATTTTATTGTTGATAGCCACTAATCCTTTCCTCAAAGCTTCCCATAGGTGGACTATCATCATCTCTAATAGGAGAGCAAACAATATCGGGATGATATCTTTGAACTATTTGCTTCACTGTCTTTGTGAGCTTCCTTCTTTCTTTCCTCTCATTGTGTGCTTTCACATCTGTATCATATTGAGACCGACACATGCCAAGAAGAATATTGAAGAATTTCTTGATTGGAGAGGAAGATCCGCTGCCCCTATGCTGCATGCTGCTGCTGGGACCTCTTGAGGATGATGGTTCATGGCTTTGAGCTGCTGCCCCGCTGTCCTCAACCGGCATTTTCAGATTTGTTTTGACCTTTAGATATAAATGCTTCATCTCACACTCAAAAGTGCCACCGGTGATTTTCTCAATCATAAGCATGATGTACGGCGCATAGCCACAACTCGTGAGAGGATTGTTTGCAATAATCTTGATTTCCTCCTATATGAAATCAAACACTGAGAATGGTGTGCCATGAGGAGGAGTCTCAGACATAGCTGCAAGAATGTTCTTGTTGTAGGAAGGAATAGCTGTAGCATCACCCTCTCTAGGAGTGAGAGTCTTCCTAAACAACCGGTTCAAATATCCATAGAAAGGAAGCAAACCCGTAGAGTGACCCTTGCGGCCTTGCATCCTTCTTGGATACATGAAACTCATTCTGTTTGTGCTCAGAATAGGATGTGAGTGAAAGCGGGGACGGTTGGCATCATATCTTCCAAAACCAAGAATTCTAGCAAACTGTGCATAGCTCACTTCAAACCAACGACCCTCTGTCATCCAATGGAATTTACTGACTTTATCATTCTCCTCAACATACAAAGTAGCAAACAACTGAGCAATGATCTCATTGTTCCAATCCTTCTGAATGCTCATAACATTATACACCTTTCTAGCTTTGCATGCAGAAATTACTTCATTGATGATTGGGTCATTCTTGCCTACCAGATACTGCCAATCAATCCACTGAGAGATAGCCACAGGTGTTGTCTTTGCCAAAATCACTGACTCATAAAAATCCTGCTGAAAATATGTGTGGAATCTGTAGTCAGAGGCTTCCTTCTGAAGTTGCCTAGGATCAACTGCCCTCATCTCTCTCACTACTTCAGATTTTCCTTTGTAGCTCACTTTTGCTCTCCAATGAGGATTAGCTGGAATATGAAATTTTGCAGCCCCATAATTAGCATTTCCCGCTGGAACAGGCTCCTCCACATCAAATATTTCTCCCTCTTCATCCTCCTCATCCTCCTCACTGGACTCACTATTTTCACCAGCTGTCCCACTACTACTGCCAATACCAGCTGCTGATTTTCTTTTGAAAAAACCGCTGGTTTGATGCTGTGGAGAAGGAATATACTCATCTTCCTCAATATCATCACTGGAGGTCTCCTCAACCTCCTCTTCCACATCTTCTGCAATCTCCATAGTACCCCTAGGCAGATTCTTGGTGCGAGCTGCTGTTTGCTTTCGACAAACACGGGGATTTGGATCATCATGCCTTGCTTTCTTTCTCATTTCCCTTCCATCATCAGCCATGCTGCCCCTGATATACAAATATGCATGAAGGATTTTAGGAAACAGCTAGAACAGGAGTTGAGAAGATTTGATAGCATTTTAGATGAAAACATGCACTCAGGTTTTCACTGAGGAAACCGGAACTGTGCTATCTTGCTATCTACTCATGCCTTGAAACATCCTTAGTTGTTTTAGATGACTAGATGGACATAGGTTTTCCCTGAGAAAACCGATGTTCCGGTTTGCCAAACGGAACATCCGGTTAGATAGCAAGATAGCACTAGATTTCCTAGCCATAATATAGATCAACCAAAATTCGTGAAATAGACTTCCCTTGTCAAAACCGGAACTTCCGGTTTTCACGGGGAAAACCTAGTTCTTGAATCCGATCGATTTAGCCCACCAATCACAGAGATATTGCAGGTATATGTACTATGGCATCCTAGGAAGCAATGCTAGGAAGGAATTGCAAATCTACCCAAGGACCACAGAAGATCGAAAAAAGAGATCATGGGTACCTTTGGAGAGGGAAACTTCAAATCCAGAGGTGGAATCGGAGTCTCCGGTCTTGGGGATACACAATCCACTCAAAAACCGAAGGATTCCTCAGATGGAAGATGAAATCGGCAGGGGGGAAAGAGGGGAGTCGCCCACGGTGAAGAAGAACACGATAAAGGTGAATGGTGCACGAAAGGGTAAGTTTCTGTTCGGATAGGGTTAAACTCGACAAAAACCGGAACTTCCGGTTTTTCTGACTTAGACAGAAAACTCAGAATTTGAATTTCTTCACATCACTGTAGCTCGGAGTATCCGGTATCCTACCGGAGTATCCGGTGGAGAGTCTCTGTTGTTGAGCACTGAAATTCCATGATTTTTACCGGAGAGTCCGACCTCATGCGGACAATTCGACCACTGACTTTTCTTGCTGACTGAGAGATTTTCAAGGAATTTTGCTGACTTAGGAGGGGTCTTGATCAAGATTTGATATCAAAGAATTAATGACTTGAGAGAGACAATCTCACTAATTTGTGGTTAGCCAACAATCAACCAAAGTGAACCATAACCACAATCAGCTTGACATGATCACAAAGATCAAGAACCAATAATTTTCGAAACACACACAAAGCATGATAAGGATTTTCAAAAAGACTATCCTAACTCACAAAGAGTATATGTTGACTTGAGTCACCCACATACCAAGGCACATCCTAGCACATGAGTTCTATATGATGGAAAGAATTAATGCTAGGGTGAGTAGAGTGTACCTTCATGTCGAAAAACCAAACACACATCAATGAGGATGAATATATCAATCTTGCGCCGTGTGCTTATTTTTTCAACAAATCCGATGCTAGATTTTTCATAAGAGAATATAATGCACTTTCAATGGCACAAACTAGCATTAGTAGCACAGACTTAATTATCACATATAGTGATCAATTAGATGGAGAAATAACAAAGAGACCTCAAATAAATGTAGTTATATGAAATCCCCAAACCGGAACTTCCGGTTTGCCAAACCGGAATATCCGGTTTTGCAGAATTCATATACTTTAGAATTTGAACAAGGTACCTGGGATCTTGGGGTTTAACAGGAGTTTCATTTCCCACGTTGAGGTGCATTCAATTTATAAGAATATTCTCCATAGTGAAACTAGTTTT
>CM017440.1:41108143-41151002 GCA_007726485.1 Eragrostis curvula
TAAAATTTTGTAGGATAGTAGATGACATCGTCTCTCTGCTAGAAAAATGTTTTAGATTTTTTTAGGAATATTTTCTTGCAGTATTCTATCTTATATATCAAATTTGTATTGCAAAATTTCCACATATAATTTTTTTTAAAAAATAAATCTTTTAACATTGTTTCTAACATAAGGTATGTTTCAATCTATAATCTCACAAAAGTTTACACTCAAACATGATGTGTACCTAGAATACAAAAAAAAGAAAAATTTCATGAGGGAGTGAATTGAACCAATCTAAATAGTTGACAGGGAGTAAAACTGGATCAAAAATTAAGTTTAGGGGTTAAGTGAACTACATGGATACTTGAGGGTAGTAAAAATGGACTCTTCCAAACAAAAAATCATCTAGTACAATCAGAATTATGACTTGTAATTAAAAGATTCAGTTATCAGTTATGGATTCAAATTTTGAATACTGAAAACAGAAAGACTGCTTCAGAATCAGGATGCAGTGGGACATTTTCTCCAAAATAGCTCCCATTTGTCAAGACTAAGGTCTACCGTCAATAAAGACTAAAGCCTGCTATCATGAACACATTGAAATGATGTACGAAGCATTCTTAAATAAAAAACAAAAGATAATAATAACATAAGACTGTGGGACCTTACATTCTCGTCTATCATTATAACACAAATTCCACACTCATCCTTGTCGCGACAGCCAGCTCTTCCACTCATCTAAGAATGCACTGCATGTGAAATTGAAGTAAGGGCTGGTATTTCCTTACAACAAAAAAACAATCATATAAATCTGTGGCTGACTTGCGTGTTGTACATGCAAGATTTACCAGTATATATTCTTCAGAACAAATATAGCAGTTAGTATCACCATCCCATTTTTTGACAGATGTGAAAACCACCGTTTTTGCAGGCATATTAAGACCCATGGGAAACTGAGGACGAAAGATAACATGATCACGACTGTTATTGATCAAATAGAGCAATTTAAGAGTTGATGTATTATTAACATATAAAGCATAAAAATATATAACAACAGTTCTCTTACAGTACCAATTTGAAAACTAGAGAAAATATCATATAAAATGCACCTTTAGATTATAATACATGCGAAGAGGTAAGAACAAGTATAAGGGTAGATGAAATAAAGAGGAAAAGGATCGTACTGTCTCGGTCGCAAAGAAAGCCTTCACAAGACCTTGAAAGAGCAATTCCACCAGCTCCTTAATTACTGCGATAACTCGTTTAAGAACAGGCAACATCAACTCTATAGCAGGTAAGGTGAATTGGATATTGAAAACATGCTCGATACAATCCTTCTCCTCGTCAGTGTTGAAGTCAAGTTTTGACATGGACATAGCATGGTGCTCGCATTCTCTTCTGCTCTAAAGCTGAAAATTATGACCCGTTGAAACCTGCACTCCATAATCATCTGAAGATTAAGATCCAACGGAAATTAAGGAAATACAATGGACTTTCAAATAAGACACTTTTATCAAAAACTAAACAGTCCATACCTATAAGTGAGAGGTAAATATGGCATTTGACATAATAGATTTTATATGACGTAATCATATGAAGATTAGGACACAAAATGCAAGAATATGAACACTTGAGCAGCATAATTTCAAATAATATAACAGCTGAACAGTTGATATCTACAATGTGGTGCGGCCTGCTCACTTTAACATATCGTAGTTTATTTTCTATTAGAAAAAATCATGCATGTTGAAACTGTTAAAGTCGGATAGTGCATTAAGGCACAGAGTATCATCTTGCAATAAAGTATGCTAGTAGCTGATTACCTTGACGATTCTGTATATGTCAGAAGTCCCAGAAGCACTTCCACCTTTTGCAATTCGACCACTAGCTTTAGGGCCACCGCCCTTCCTTCCATCTAGCTGAACATTTTGCTTAGCAAACGAGTCCTGCAGCTTCCCAAAGTTATCTTCTCTGAACTGACCATTTTCATCTACTACAAGGTAGAGTCCAGAGCCGCTTATTGGAAACACATAGTGCTGCAACGGCGTCGGCCTGAAGTCTGTATACACAACATGACAGGGCTGCTTGTGCAGATTGCATATCCACTCAGCAAACTCAGTTGCATTTGACATGGTAGCGGAGAGAAAGACCATATTTATGGCAGGGGGCAGGAAAATTATGCTCTCCTCCCACAGAACTCCTCTCTCACGGTCCTTCATGTAGTGTATCTCGTCGAAGATGACCCACCCGACCTCCTTGATCACCTCGGATCCCCTGTAGAGCATGGCCCTGAGGATCTCGGTGGTCATGACCAGGCAGGAGGCGTTGGGCTGGAGCGTGACGTCTCCCGTCATGAGCCCGACCTCGGGGAACTCCTGGCTGAGCTCCCTGTACTTCTGGTTGCTGAGCGCCTTGAGCGGGGACGTGTAGATGACCTTCTGCTTGTCCCTGAAGGCCATGGCGATGGCGTACTCGGCGATGGCCGTCTTCCCGGCCGAGGTGTGCGCGGACACCAGCACAGACTCGTTGCGCTCCAGGCACGCGATGGAGACGCTCTGGAAGGGGTCGAGCTGGAACGGGTACTGCTTGGCCATCTCCCCGTGGAACGCCGGGTCCGACAGCGTCCCGTGCACGGCCTCGTCCTTGGCCGCATCGTAGCCCTTCGGGACGGCCACCTCGTGGATACACGACCGCGAGATGTTCCGCCGCTTGGCCGCCGGCTCCCCGTCCGCCTCCTGCGGCGGCGCCACGGCTGGCGGCGTCTGCTGCTGCTGACCCTCGTCCCTCGAGTCCGACGACTTGCGCTTGCTGGCGTTCTCCGCCTCTTCCCCCATCCTCCTTGCTCGCCCGACGCAAACCTAGCCACCAACCAAACATCGCATCAGCTGATAAACGGACCAAATCGAGCAATCGAATCAGGCTATTCGAAAGTTGCTTACCTACGCGAATGGGGATAGCGGCAGCTCCGCGTGGTCCGGCGAAAGGAGGCCGCGCACGGGTCTTCTCCGGCGGCGGCGGCGAAGCAGAGCGCAGCCCTAGCTCCGCGACGGCTGCTACCTCTTCGGCTACTTCACCGCGAGAAGGGAGAAGACGGGCTCTAACAGGCCAGCGTGAATCTTGGCCGCTAATCATGCGCACACGAATATTAACGCGGGAGCATAGCTTTGGGCCCTTCCGCCAAAGGCCCCCGTAGAGACGTGGGCAGCAAGGATTCGGCTCGGCCCAATTAATGGCTCCGCGTGAAAATTAGGAAAGTTTGAACCCCCCGCCCCGAATCGGAGTCAGGAACGCCGATCCGCTCTCCGACCGCCTCCCCTGTTCTCCGCTGCTGCTCTATATACATATCCACCGGAGTCGAATCAATCCAGAGTTCCCAGACAAACGAATCCAAGAAAGCGAGAGCGCGCGCGAGAGAAGAGCTTCTCGATTCCGGCAAGAAACCAAGAAAGAAGAAGAAGAAGAGGGCGATTCGATTTCGATCCGAATTTCCGATCCAAGAAACCAAGAAAGAAGACGAGCTGCTGCCAAGAAACCAAGAAAGAGGAAGAAGAAGAGCTTCTGCCAAGAAACCAAGAAAGAGGAAGAAGAAGAGCTTCTGCCAAGAAACCAAGAAAGAAGAAGAGGGTGATTCGATTTCGACCCGAATTCCGATCCGGTCCGCGCAAGAAAGAAGCCGAGGCGGCATGGAGGCGCGGCGGTTCGGCTTCGCCGACGACCTCCCGCCGGCGTTCAAGTTCGACCCGACGGACTCGGACATCGTCGCGCACTACCTCCTCCCGCGCGCGCTGGGCCTCCGGAGCCAGTACGAGCACGCCATCATCGACGACGACCCCGGCAAGTGCCCGCCGTGGGAGCTGATGCGGCGCCACGGCCACGCCGGCAGCGACCACGCCTTCTTCTTCGCGCCGCCGCGCAACCCCGTCAAGAAGGAGCGCGCCAACCGCGCCGTTCCGCCGGGGGAAGAGGAGGGCGGCGACGGCGTCGGCGGCGTGTGGCGCGGGCAGAAGGGCCAGGTGGAGACGCTCTACCTCACCCGCGGCGGCGGCGAGGGGGAAGAGGAGGAGGAGGAGATCGAGATCAAGTACAAGCGGTTCAACCTGACGTACTACCGCGACGGCGAGGAGAAGAAGACGAGCGGGTGGGTGATGCACGAGTACCAGATCGTCCAGCCGCCGCTGCAGCCCGGCGCCGTGCTCGCGCGCGTCAAGATCACCGACGCCGCCAAGAAGGGCTACCGCCACCAGCAGAGGAACGCCGCCGCCGCCGTCCAGATGTACGTCCCGTACCAAGTCCAGCCGGTGCCGGGTCCGAGCGGCGGCAACTACTACCACGCGCCGGCGGCCATGGCGAGCGACTGCGGCGCGCAGGCCGGCGCCATGGACCAAGGCGATGGTGACGGCGGCGGCGGCGTCATGGGGGAGGAGCAGGCCTTCGACTACGGCGACTTGATCAACGCCGCCCCGGATGACTACTACCACGGCGGCGTCAACGGCTACTTCGCCGCGGACATGAGCAACCACTTCAACCTCCAGGGCGCCGGCGCCGGTGGCAGCAACTATGGAAGCACCAGCGGCAAGCACCAGTACTACGGCGGTGGCGAGTTGGTGACATGAAGCTAGCATATGGGATGTGGCGGCTATGGAGGATCCCAATCAATAGCCAAGAGTTAACAGTTAAGCGTCAATCGTAACGTAGTGTATCCAGTAACTTTATGTTCTTTATTGGGTTATTAAGCTATGTGTCCCAGTAAGTTTATTAGATTAAGCTATATGTATCCATTAACTTTATGATGTCTCTAATCTGAGATTAAGCTATGTATGTAACCGTCCAATCATTGCAATATAGTTACATTATAATGTCTACTGTGTGCTTCGCTTTACTTCGGCCTAAATGTTCTCCCCATTTGACATTTGTCCAGTTCTAATGTCAACTGTGTCACCAACAAGATAGGATTGGAAGGTTGGTCATTTCAAACTTTTAACACACCGCTCGCTCCATTTGAGCCCAACACCAACATACTGTGACACGGGTTGGGAGGTATCGGCTGGGCTTGTGACTCTGATTCTTGACACGGCCTCGGCCTGCTGAAGTAGCTAGGTTTTTTTTAATAATAACCGAATTTTTTATTCATTTAATATTAATAGCAGCCCGGTTTCAAAATTTGCAAAATTAGCATCCCTATCGCCCGATGGGTGGGCGACAAGAAAAAATCGCCCGTTCAAAGGGTGACAAGGAAAAAATCGCCCGCTGAACGGGCGATTATGTACTGTAGCAAAATAGTCGCCCTCTGTACGGGCGACTGGGTACTGTAGCGTTGTGCTGTAGCAAGGAATCGCCCGATGTCCGGGCGACTAGGTTACTGTAGCCTCTCTTTTTTTTTTTTTTACCTGTTGAGCCTCACAAAGCCTAAATTAAAAATACTTTTACATATCTACGCCGTCAGCGTCCCGCCGCCCAACGGGCTGGAGCAGTCGTACAACGGCGACATCCGCGCGAACACGTCCGGGTACCGCAACGGCTGCTCGTCTGCGGGCACAGCACGCGAGTCTCCGCGGAGGATTCATCTCTGTTTTCCCATTCTCTGATTTTTTTTTAATGACCCATTCTCTGATTCAAGATGGTAGATGTGCAATCAGGAACTGAATAGTTCTGTTTCGATGTATCTGTGATTCGGCATGATGCAATCAGAACAAAAGCTTTACACTCTTTTCTTTTTCCACGATTCGGTATGATAAGAAACTTGTGCCGATAAATTAGCTGCTTGACATACATGACTGAACAATAGCTTTCGGTAATTGGCAAGTAGCTTTGTTATCATGAGTGTTCGTTGTACACATTAGTATTTTTGTAGAACTTTTTGATAGCAAAATCCTCGTATGTATAATTTGAATGGAGAAAATGTAATCATCATAGCAAAAATTTGTTAGTATAACTTGGATTGAGAATTTGTGATGACCTTCTTTTGTGTAGAAAAATATGAACATGGTAACCGAATTATTATTATTTGTGTCTTTTTAACTATCAAACAAGTCATAACAGACTCTAGAGGCATATCACCATTGTCTTTAGATATGTAAAAGTATTTTTAATTTAGGTTTTGTGAGGCTCAACAGGTATTAAAAAAAAAAAAAAAAAAAAACCTACAGTAACCTAGTCGCCGGGCGATTCCTTGCTACAGCACAACGCTACAGTACCCAGTCGCCCGTACAGAGGGCGACTATTTGCTACAGTACATAATCGCCCGTTCAGCGGGCGATTTTTTTTCTTGTCGCCCTTTGAACGGGCGATTTTTTCTTGTCGCCCACCCATCGGGCGATAGGGATGCTAGTTTTGCAAATTTTGAAACCGGGCTGCTATTAATATTAAATGAATAAAAAATTCGGTTATTATTAAAAAAAAACCAAGTAGCTAGATAGGGGGCCGCGACATCAAAGAACATGTTGGAAGACACTCATGTTAGATTTGATTTTGACCAATTTCTACCAAAAATGAGACAAGGATAAAGAGCTTGATGGCATCTGGGAGAAAAATTTTAAAAAAATGTATGTATGTATAATCTGTTTCTGTAACTTCATTTACATATACAGTGCTCGAAGTAACTCTGTCAGCCTTACGAACATATCTAACTACAAGGAATGGCTTCACATCGACATCCATGTAATACGGCATGTCTGCACTCTCTTCCTACAGACCAAAATGCAACCTTATGACAATGGAGATACATGCTGATTCCCTGACTATATAAGTTATTCCTTTCCTAAATCATGCGTCAACTTGCTGACACATGCAGTCCGGCATTGGGAGGTTATATATGGATTCGTGTGGCTTCCTTAATCCGAAACCTTTCATCTCACTATGCCGACGCATGTCCTGCATGTGGTGCTTGAATCGATCCCATCTACACACAAAATAGAAGTCAGATAAATACACTCCTCAACAAACTGATGATTTTGAGAACTTTGGATCAGGTCATGCAAGTTCTGATCAATGCAGGTGTCTGAAACTTGAGAGTGTGGATCTACGTGAGGTTTCGATGTATGTTAGTGCACCAAGCTTCTTCAGAGTTAGGTCAGAGAAAAGAATTAGCACTGGAAAGGACCTCAGAAAATTAATTTTCAATGCCACTTCAAAGAAGTTGTATAAATTAACTCAAAACAGACCTGATATTTGGATTGTCAAAAAGTAGGACTAGTTTCTGTTTATCTGGTTTTATTGTCTTTGCGGATCCTTCATACAAATAACGCCTGTGCCCCACCAGAAAGTGAGGGAAGTTGCTTCCTTGTGTCGCCACAAACACTTCACTGTGAAGACAGACAGTGTAGTCCAATGCTGCCAGCCTAGATGAATGTCCCTGAATGGCATTGGCAGGCAAGTTCATCCTTCGATGGACCAGGCTTACTTGATGCAATGCAAGGATATAAACTAAACAAATGTATGCTTTCTGATATTCATGAGAGAAAATGGATTATGGAACCTTGAACTGTGCAAGCTCCTCAGGCGTAGCCAGAGTTTCTTTTGTCTGTAAAAGTGGAAACAACTGGCGGAGAGAAGTCATATACTTTTCAGCATTGTAGATTTTACCAGAGGCAACATAAAGTGAGGTAGTGTTGTCGAATCCCATGCCTCGCAGCATCATTCCAACCTGCATAACTAAACTAGTAAGGATATAGCAATGCAGTTTATGATATATATCCCACAAAACAAAGAAAATCATTCGAAAATTTTGATCCATACTATTATTCTGTTCAAATCTTAGGATAATATAAACCAGAAATGATCTGTCAATATGACATGTCACTCTCATGCTCTGTCTAAGATGCATCTGTTTTTTTTAGACGGAAAATAGTAGGCGCTCTGCCTTTGCATTAAGGTAGAAGAGATCTGATGCAACTGTCCAACTGAAGACAGCCTAAGAAATGACAGGGCTCTCAGAAATGAATGATAAGTGCAACAACAAGCCCAAATTACAAGGAACAAACGTCGCAACCTCTAAAGGTGTCAAAGGGCATCTACCATTCCGTCGGTTAGCCTCAGGATTTATCACTCGACCAGGTCGGTGAAACTTCCCTCTCCAACTCCTTTCGCGGGCATTTTCCATTGCAATGTTCTCCTTCAGACCACCATCATATTTGCAGCATGAGAAAGCTACCATATCCTAGACATAGTTCACCATCACCATAACTTAAAGAGAGAAAAGCAGTAATATAGGGCACAAAAGATGAATTTTAGTAAAACCTCTTCAAAGCGAAGATGCACTGAGACATACTTCCCAACAGCTAACGTACTCCTTTTCATCATTCGATCAACCATATTCTCTGCAACAATCCTTATTGGTTCAGAGAATCTTAATGCCTCATAATTTGCTAAACATCTCAACGCCTGGATATTTGATGGAACTGAATGGGCCAATCTATTTGAGAAAGGGGCAATTCGCACAGCCCTGTGTCACAGAACAAGAAATAAGTGAAGACACAGTACTACGGGATGTCCTAAGTTCAGAAGATCAGAAAAAAATTTAAGTGAAGGAGGGAAGGGAACGCGCACCCTAGCTCCAACAATTTCGGAAGGACTTGTTGTAGATAATAACTTGGGGACGAGAAAGCCTTGGTTCTCATATTTGGTATCATGCTGATATTGTGGTCAAACTGCAGAAAAATATCTTCAGGAAGTTCTTTGATAACCCTTACATATTTTCTGAGTGACTCAATAAAGTGATCTTCATCAAATATGTCACCAAATTTGCTGAAAGAAAGAAAACATATTAGCCTCCTGAAGCAGCGACGAAATAAAGCACTATGCAAATGGTATGCAGTCAAACAATCATTCTGTACCAAACCAAGTTCAGATTTCCACAGCTTTGGATATGGTAATCGTAAGATCCGTAAAGGCCAAAGTTTCAATGATTCAGGCAAACCAATAGGAATCATATGGACGCTGATAGTCTACACAAGCATCAGCACAATAACGAATAAGATCATGAAAATAGTGCTTTGAAGGTCGCAAGCTAACAAAGAGTAATGTGCACTTCTGGCAATATAAAAGGGTATTAATTTATTTTACTTTCAGCCCCCTGATGAAAGATTGACAAAAGAGAGAATATATTTACAGGAGTATTAGTCAAATTCTCAACTTAGTCAGGGAAAGGACTACTTTTATAAAAGTGGTTTCGATGATAAATAAGGAGGAAGGCATAAAAAATATCCAGTTGCTCCAAAAATATCAGGGTACTGTGCTAATAAAACTATTACCTAGCATCACGCCAAACGCTGTTCACATGAAATGCTGGTGTCACGAGAGTTGCATTAAGCATTCTGGCCACAACAACAGCATCACAAATCTGTATTAAGACATCTGTTTTAGATAAACACTGCATATGTTTGCTGAAAAGGGGAAAAACTAATGTGAACTCTATATACAAAAGATAGATCTTGAGATTTTCTAGACAATATATTTTTCTTCCTTTGTGATTGGGGAGAGTCATCTCATTTTCTAACTAAAAGATTGAAATTTGAAAAGAAAAAAAAAAATCTCAGAAAAGTTGAAGTTTCATGAAGATATGAAAAACAATTAGAGGCAACTAAGGTATCACAATATAGATGTAATAAGATGAAAAGGGGTATTTCGAAATTCAAATGTGAATAAGGGACATCAGATACAGTTGCCACTTGTGCAAGTACTGGCTGTTACTAGGTTATCAGGTAGCTGTCAGTTACTGGCTGAACATTTCAGTATCGATTATATTTAGAAGTGCAAATAACTGGATTTGAGGTTTTATATATATCAGACTTAAAGTTGGACATATGTGATTGTAACTTACTGAAATGCGTTGTTGATTCAGGCCACCATTTGCCTCAACTATGAGAAAACCATTTGAAGGCGGCAACTCTGAAAAGTGTACTGTATGCTGTTAATGTCAACAACTAAGTTATACTGTTTCACAGCTTATACTGACAAAGAGGTAAAGTTAGTTTTTGACTGGCACGTTTGATCTGTAATCTGAACTTATAAGGCCTTAAGGGTTGGCTTGAAGTCGAGGGTGACTGCCCAGGGGTTTTAAGGATATTTCAAGTATTCTACTGTCAAAGCTTTCAGAATGTTTACCTGACTGTGTCAAATTCTTGCTGCGACAAGGTGCCCATCGTTTTCCAGTCTTTTTAGTATGTGATGCCACTAACTGCAAAATGACCAGACCAAAAATAATGAGGTATGCCATACACGTAAGAAGTGTTTCTATAATGGTCATTACGATTCATTGCAAGCAATATAGTTTGATTGCAATCAAAATAAATTATGTTCAATGCACCATCTTAGGGCAGTAAGGAACAACCAAATTTCGTTCAAACACAAGACAAAAGGCGGTTTTTTGTCATCCTTTAATTAAAATGGGGGCCAATCTTGAAAGGACAATGCAGCGAAGAACACAACTTAGGACCAATCTTTCTGTCCCTTACTGACAGTCATGAAATTAATCTATAAAACGGCGATCTGATAAAATCGAGCAGCCGCATTGCAAACCCTATGGATTAGAGCACTCACCAAACAAATCAAGAAGCATATTTCCCCATTTTAATACGAAATCGGGAACTACGGGATGCAAGAACTCAATTCCGCTCCAAATGTGAGTCCCAAGATCGCAACTTTCCCACGAGACAATCCAAGAAGCGCTCGGATTCGGATGCTCACCGGGTTGGTGCGCGAGACGAAGGCGCGCATGTCCGGGAGGAGCCGCTCGAACACGAGGTGGCTGCGGTACAGCGAGCCGGGCGGCGCCGGAGCGCGCCGATGCGTCGCGACCGCCACCACGCTCCCCGCGCGCATCCCCGCGCCGCCGCCAAGGACGAGCATGAGTATGGCTGCCACGTACGCGAGCGCGAGGAGCAGGACGGCCGCCCGCCGCCGGCGCCCGACCAGCACGCGGACCAGGCGCCGCCCGTTCTTCGTGCCGGCTTCCGTGCCGCGCATTGACGCGGCCGCGGCCTCCATTGGCATCACCGGGAGCGCTCTCCCGTGCGCGGGATCATACGAGGCGAATATGCTATCAACAACATTCTCTTTCACTCCGAAATACTCCCTCCGTTCAGAAATAGATGTCACTGTTGACTTTTAGATATCACGTTTGACTGTTCGTCTTATTCAAATTTTTTACATAAATTTTATTTATTTTTTTACAACTTGGTTTATCATTAGATATATTTTAATCATGACATATTTGTTTTTATATTTGAGCAAATTTTTTGAATAAGACGAATGGTCAAATGTGATATCTGAAAGTCAACAGTGACATCTATTTCTGAACGGAGGGAGTAGTCAAGCTAAACATACGTTCTCAATATTTCATTCATCGAGGCCTGTATCTGAAATTTAATTGGATATCTTTAAGGATTTAGATGAAAACATTGTGCGAATTTTAAAATTTTTATAACATTTATAAGGTGTTCCACGGCCCAAGCCGTCACGAATCATCTGGAAGACTGGAAGCTGGGACCTCCCGGACGACTTATCAATTAACTTAGTCTACCCTTCTTAAAAAGAAAAAAAAAGAAAAAAAAACTTAGTCTACCAACCATCAACATTATCAAACAACAATTTCAATAATTTTAAATCTATATCAACATACAGTGTAGCCCACCAAAAATATTGACATAGAGCAAAAGAAAATTGACATGAGACATTCAAAATGTTGATGAAAAATTCAAAAAATAAAAAATATTTATATTAAACCTTGTTTTGAATAATTATTTGTAAGAAAACTTAGGTTCCAACTATTCAAACACAGACTATCTTTTAAAAAATACATTTAAAGTTTAAAAATCATTTCTTTCTCTCTCTTCTCACCCGCCCAATTCAGAACTGCTGACATGGTGACATACCGACATCTGGTCCTCCTCTCCACATTTTTCACCTGCACGAATATCAAATACTAACATACAACATGCTAAATATAAACTAATGCTACGTTTACAAAATGTTTTACAAGATTCTCACAAAATATTGACATGACATTAAATTTATAGCAAATGCTGCTCACATGTGAGTGAATTTATAACAAGTAACTTTTTGAATTATGGTAATCCTAAGGCCCTGTTTGTTTCCCACCCAGATTATAATCTATAAGCTGAAATAAACATGTCTCAGATTATTGCCAGATTATAGCAATTCATAGACCAGATTATCATAATCCAATAAGCTGCTCTCCCCCAGCTTATAGATTATATAAACCGGATTATATAATCTGAGTGGGAAACAAACAGGGCCTAAATCAAGCAACTAACCATATTTTGCTATCTCAACATTTTGTGAAAACCTTATAAAATCTTTGTATAGATGTAGCCCTGCTTCTAAATATAGGCCGCTCTACATGTAAGATGGTTCTCGCGCGCGTCTTTGTAGCATGTTTTTCTTGGCCCATATTACTTCTTCACAGTCCGGTAGCCTGTGAGATCATCCGGCTAATTTAATGGAACAACGCTAGTGATAAAAATGAAAATGAAACACCGCATATAACAGAAACATATGTCGCAAAACTTTAGATAGTAGTTCTTGATATTTATAATATACACGTGAAATATTTTCTGTGAGGTCGGAACATTTTGTAATTGATGTAGGAACAAAACTTTAGAGATTCATTAGTTTTTAATCATATTTTCAAAATCAATAAAATATACACATAGATTATAAATAGTGTACCAACCACACATACTAGTCATTACCCGAAAGTAGTTGCGAATTAAGGTTTTATTTAGATCTACATCATCAACTTTTAACTGGTTAATATTAGTTAATTTGGATCAAACAGGACGGCTAGATTTTTAACTCCTAGTTAGCCCAAGCTTTTTAAAAATGACTATAACATTGGAGGAAAATAAGGAAAGACAAACTGCCCTCCTGCAACCACGCTTCTTTTTTCATTTGGTTTTTTTTTTTTTTGAGGCCGGGAGAAGGGGCAGTGGTGTGAATTTTTTTTGTTAGCCAGAGACTATTAGTCAATCAGAATCCAAATTTGTACCTCCTAAACTTAAGCTAGTTAAGAGCATATTTAAGAGAACCTCATAAACCTCTTTTAAGTAAACCGGACAAGCAGGTCGTGTACTCTCGCTTCCGCTTCACGGCCGCCACTTCCTCGCACTCGCCGCCCGCCGCCGCTGTAGTATCCTCGACCACTGCAACGTGCGCACTGCGAGTAGCAGCGCCCGGCACGTATTCAGCTCGTGGAGACTGGAGAGCCTGCAAGGCGCACAGACGTCGTCGTCCTCCTCCTCTGCTTCTTCCCAAAGATGGGCAATCGGGAAAGACGATCCCGAGTGATGGGGGGCAAAGC
The DNA here is from genome assembly GCA_007726485.1 of Eragrostis curvula. NCBI lineage: Eukaryota > Viridiplantae > Streptophyta > Magnoliopsida > Poales > Poaceae > Eragrostis > Eragrostis curvula. Next base: position 41,121,444 of record CM017440.1, read on the forward strand.
CTGGGCTAGATTCGGTTCGTTTCCCGCGGATCTTGTTTCGGCTTTACTACCCATTGCTGTTATCATATGAACAAAAGTACAACAGCAATTCGAGGTCTTTTTCAAGGATTTTAGGTGACGAATTTGAAAATCTGGTAATAACATAGGTTGTAGATCTCTGGAAAACCTTTCCAAGGTGTATTTTTACGTATTTTTCTGATGAGTATAACCGCAGTTATTTAACTCTGAATATTTCTGTCGTGTTTCAGTTTCAGTATCTGCTGTCTGTTACAGTTACGTGTTTTTTGCTTTGCTTGTTGATTTAAGGTTTCGTCCGGACCCATTTCTCCACTGCACGAATTAAGGCTTTTAGTACTTTGTTTTATCTTCATAAGGTATATAGCACGCCGTTATAGCCAGGTATCATAGGCACACTGGTATTGGTTTGTTCAGTTTGTCTAATCCGCAAGACGCCTACTTTGCGTGACTTGCGGCAGCTCCCTGCGCCCACTTAATTACTGGCTGAATTACAAGCCACCGTAAAAATGTCCAATTATAATTGTGCAAACCTATGGCGCGGCGGCCGTCCGTTTCCTCAGGACTTTTAGCGCTGTCGTCGCATCTCAAGGGAACACCTGTCTCGCAGTCACGGCAAGGAATCCCGGGCCGGAGCAAGCTTGCGATGACATTGAGATGACAAACTGCGTGCTTTTTGTAGGTTTTGAACTGCCATGATTCTACTGTATTATCTAGGAGTACATTTTAGCCCCTCAAGTATGCTACTACCGTCTATGGATGGTCAGACTATGGAATGTAGCACTGAAATTCCTTGACAAGCAGATGACTGGCTTTCTTAGTCAAATGCATTTTCAATAAAAGTTTAGGAGGTGCCTTGTGTTGTGTATCTGTCGAGGAGATGAATGTTTTCTTAATAGAACTGTGTATGCTTTCCTTGACAAGCAGATGAATGCTTTCCGATACGTTCTACATGCTAGAATTGTGTATCTGTCACCTTACCATTTAAGCAAAAAGATGTTCGATTCAATGAGGTAGTGAAAATTCGAGCATTGTGAAGGAATGCAAATAACTGCGGATTTAAGACAAATTGGTATGGCTAACTGCCGGTGGTGTGTCTTCTAATTGGGAATAGATGTTTTTTTTTTTTTGGTCGATTACATAGTATAACTCAGATATTCACAACGCACGCACACGCAACAATCGCCTATTGAGGGAGACATCCATATATTCGGCTTGTTCGGCAGACTGTTTTGCAACTGTTTTACTGTAGCGGATGGAGAAGAAATAACTGTGAACACTGTAACGACTGCTGAAAAAATAACTGGAACACTGTAGCTGCTGCAAAGCAGCGAGGCGAACAAGCTGATTGTTTTATACATTTTTATCCTAGGACACACATAAATTACAAGTGATTTTTTATCTGGGGATATTTTTGTTTGTAAAATGATGGGTGTGCCAATGTATAATATACTAGTTTGCTATAAAAGTATAGATTATGGACAGCTATTGGCTGAAATCATAAAGCATGGTGGAGATATACAGGACGTCAAAACTTTATAACACTACTAGAAGCTACACGTCTACCTAGAGTTTTTTTTCTGTTGCCCTAGCGGCACAATAAAAATCTATTATTTCAAAATTTATCCTTAATCCCTGCTTATATCGTTCGAAACACTCTCCTTTGGTAAACGTCCATCAAATGAAGACAATTAGGCCAGTCTCAATGGAAACTTTAATCTCATGGTTTCCAAGAGTGACACATTAGATTTATGGTCTTATTCGATGAAATGAAACTGCATCTCTTAAGGTACAATTTCATTTAACAGTTTCATAGGTGTAAGCTTCATGACCATTGGAGTATGGAAACCCCAATAGGTATGAATGTTTTGGTGAATGGATGAGAACCATGCATGTGACTAATGTGTGCTTTGAGTATCTTATCCACTAGGTCACATGGAAAGGAGTGCAACAACAACCAACCCAAAAACCCCAAGTCAAGGATGATTGGTTGCCTCACCAACTCAAGGACGGACTTGACGAAGGTCGCGGTCGAGGAGATGGATCAAGACTAAGGACATGTTAGATCCAAGCAAATGTTGGCTTGGTTAGATGTTAGGCTTGAGTCCATAGGAAAAACCGGACTATCAAGAGGGTTCGAGATGGTACTCTTCGGTAAACACTAGTTTAGAGATCCGGATGCATGGTGTGTCTCTCAGGAACTTGGGTTGCAGAGGAAGAGTGCAGGAACCAAGGAAGAAGAAGTTGGAAGCGAGGATCAATGGAGAAGATTAAGTTTCAGCTGACGGGAAGCCACCGTATGATACGGTGACTGCAGGGAGAGAATCCAGTGAAAGGAGAGTCACTGGTAGGAGTCATCGTATGATGGTCACCGTATGATACGGTGGGCCACCGTATGGTTGGTTTCCAGGGGAACTGCATTTTGGACAAGTTCGAGAAGAAGGAGCAAAGACACCGTATGATACGGTGGTAGTGATACGGTGACTACAGGAAGATGAAGTTTCAGTTCTGAAGAGTTCAAAGGGTGAAGCAGGTGGACAATCACCGTATGGTTTTCAGGGGAGCTGCAAAACTGGAAGAAGTCGAAGAAAAGATGAAGTGGAGTCACCGTATGATACGGTGACTGTGGAGCAGAAAATCCAGTGAAAGAAGAGTCACTGATAGAGTCACCGTATGATGGACACCGTATGATACGGTTGGTCACCGTATGGTTTCCAAGAGAAGTGCAATTTGGGAGAGTTGCTGAAGCTGGAAAGAAGTAGACACCGTATGATACGGTGCTAGTCACCGTATGATACGGTGACTAAGAGAACAGTGACTCCCGAAGGAAAGTGAAGTCCCAGTCGACCGTTGGATAGTCACCGTATGATACGGTGACTCTAGTCACCGTATGATATGGTGATCAGAGAAATCTGGGCAGTTTTGTTGCAACGGCTAGTTTCGTGGGTGGAGGCTATAAATAGCTGGTTGCTTGCCTCTTTGAGGTGCTCTTGGACAGTCCAAAGGAGGGGAGGTGCTATCAAGAAGCCAAGTGAAGGGAAAAGAAGCACTTTGAGGGATTTGAGTGATCCAAGTGCTTGAGAAGAGTGACACCATGTGCATCCTTGATCTCTAGGCTAGTGAGTACTTGAGAGGATCAACTAGGGCTGTTACTCTTGGTCTATAGCAAGGCCTAGACCGGTTAGGCGTTGGTAGAGAGCTTGTCAAAGTGTGTGGAAGTCTCTATAAGTTTGTACACGGTCTCCGTGCTTCCCGTGTGAAAGAAGCAACAAGGAGAGAGCGCCCTTTGGACCGCATCACGTGCGGATCCTTACCCTCGGAGGAGTATCCGGAGTTGCCGGCGGGACGTGCCCGCGTCTTCACTTGGAGGGTGAAGAATGCTCTAGAGGGGATCGCCATCGAGCGGAGGGACGGGTCAAGACTCCGGCAGGAGTGACCCAACGTGGACTAGGGGGAGGCGCCATCCTCCCGATGCCACGGAAAATATCATGAGCCTTTCTATCCCTTTCTCTTTACTACTTGCACTTACTTACCGTCTTTACTATACTTGCTAGTAGTACTTGAGATTGCCTTGATTACTTGTTGCTCTAGTTGTTTTTCTTGGCCTATTCACTCTGCTCTCTAGTTGTCTCTATCATACATGCTTGCTTGTGTTGTTCTTGTATATCTTGGTTGCTAGTTGATCTAAGGACTCTACTTAGTGTGCTTGATCTAGTAGATCCTCTAGTACCTTGTGCTTGTCTAGTTTGTAGTGTAACTTAGGTTTGCTCTTATCTAGTGAACTAGCTTGCTCTCTTGTTGTTAGTTCTTTGCTCATACTAGTTCACTAGATTAAGGACTCTCCTTAGTGTGTCTCTTTCCTTACACTAGAACTACTTACTAGGAATTGAGTGGGCTTTTGTGTTAAGAGAAAAATCTATAGTGTGCACCGATTCACCCCCCCCTCTCGGTCACACGGCCCTTTCAATAGGCTGGATAAAACATTAAATTATTGCTAGGTGGCACTTATTTGTTGGTTAAGGTCATTTGAAATGAAAGGAAAGACCCTCAATCTACTTTCTTTTGGCTTTCATAGTCTTCGAAATAGCATCCACATCCTTTCATGGGATGAAAGGATCCCCACTCTTTCATAGTAATTTTTTTGTCATGTCATCATTTTTGTTGATGTGACATGTAATTAATACCAAATAAAAGAGCCATTGAGAATAGACTTAAACAACTACCCCTGAGATGCAAATAATAAAAAATATCACCGAAGAGAAGCGGATAATTTGGTTGGTTTATTTTTGGCAAAATATTGTTTTCTTTTGTTGAGAAGAGAGAGAGAATTTTAAAAATGACCAAATATGCCCCTGCTGTATTGCCGTCGAGTGGAACCAGACCCGTCGCCCTACCTGCAGAGAAATCCTCAACGTAGCTGAGCCACTGTGAACGTACTTCGTGCTTCTTGCTTCTCATGTTTCTCGCACACGACTGACGTGCATGTCGCTCTCCCAACTCAACGTAGCTGAGCCACTGTCAGAACGCCACCTCGCCGTCTGGCCGCTGATAGACCAAATAACGTCTCAAACCACGGGCAACCATTTCGTTGTGAAATTGGTCCAACGGCGTAGCGTTCAGTATTGAGTTTGCTTGTGCTTATAGATGACTAATATATAATAAGAGTAGTGACTGAAATTTTGTTACATCACAACGCAAAGAAAAAAAACTATGTCACATGAGCAGGTACCTGAACCTCCTCATCCTGCTGGATGACCCGGATAGAGAGTCAGCCTGTTCGCCTCGCTGCTTTGCAGCAGCTACAGTGTTCGCAGTTATTTCTTGAGCAGCAGCTACAGTGTTCGCAGTTATTTTTTCTGCAGTTGCTACAGTAAACCAGCTGCTTCGCAGCGAGGCGAACAGGCTGTAAACCAATGCAATGGCAATTTTGTACATCTATATTCTTCTACACAAGGAAAACAATATTTTATTTATCAAAATGTGTTATAGAAAATTACCATCTTTGAATAGTGTTCAATAGCAAAACCAACATTGAATAGTGTCTATCAGCAAATACCAACATTGTAGGGTGTTCTCTAGCAAATTTGGCCTTTATTTTTCTCGCTTGTCGAGTTTATAAGTAACAGGTTGCCTCTTTAGATTGGTCACGGCTGACGCAAAAAGTTGGCATGCCCAGACCCAAGTTGACACAGGTCTCTCTCGATTCCCGAGGTCACTTGCGCACCGGAAGTTGCGTCAGCCATTGGTGGAATCGGGCCGTATGACATGACGCAGTGGAACACATATGCCCGAGTAATGCCATGGGTCTCTATAAATCACCCCTGTGATCCCTCCTTGGATCTTGGCCCGGCCGAGGGACAACGACAGCAAGAAATGGAGCATTGCTAGCTCTCGGCTTGCTGTGTTAAGTTGAAGGCTCACGGCTCACTGATCACCACTAAATATTCGCATCACCTCCACATCTCCATGGCAAGCAACAGTTCCGCCCCTGGCGAAGCACCGCTCCCCAGCAGTAGGAAGCGTCCATCCAAAGTGTGGGACTATTTCGATCGCCTTCCCTCCACCACACCCGGCGAGGAGAAGGCAGTGTGCAAGATGTGCGGGGCGACACTGAGCGCCGCCGTCGTCAATGGCACATCACATCTGCGCCGCCACATTGAGACCAAGAAGTGCTCCGCCGCGCAGCAGAAGGATATCTTTGGAGACCTCCAAGACCTCGATGGCAGGGGCTCTTGACCCCAGCAGTACGCGTAATATTAATCCCTATTCGGTTTTCCTCAACGCATGCATGCATGCAAAAGTTGATTTTGCCGTTCAAAAAAAAAAAAAGGTTGATTTTGCCGGTGCACGCTGTGCCTGGATGGACCAATGCATATCATGCGTTTTACTAATTTGGGGTGTAGTTGCGTATATGCATGATGATATGCCTGCACAGTGCACAATTCCTTTCATTAATTTTTGCCTCCATTCACGTGCAGAGACATGGCCCGAGCACCAAACTTGGAACTTAATTTGGAAATCTCGGTGGATGTTCCCTAATCCCTATCATGAAGAGCTTGATCGATAGGCCGGCCCGACCGGGTTCCTTCTCCTTTATAAATAACATATGCATTCTTCTCTCTCTCACTACGTTTGTGCTGTTTGGTTTTTTTTTATTATGTCGTGCTTTATGTGGTTCCATGTCAAGCCTTGTGTGGTTGTGTATGGCGTCCCCTCTTCGGATTAGCTATGTACTAACACCCAGTGTATCCTAATCGACTTAATAATTAAGATGCATAATGAAACAATATCCTTTATAAATAATATATGCATTCTTCTCTCTCTCTCTCTCTCTCACTACGTTTGTGCTGTTTGGTTTTTTTTTTATTATGTCGTGCTTTATGTGGTTCCATGTCAAGCCTTGTGTGGTTGTGTGTGGCTTCCCCTCTTTGGATTAGCGATGTAACACGCAGTGTATCCTAATCAACTTAATAATTAAGATTCATAATGAAACAATAAAACATGTTTTGATTCATATGTGATTTACAATTTTTTACACTAGAAAATCATGTTGAAATTATAGTTTTTCACAATATAGATAAAACTGAAAAACATTTAGAAACCAATGAAGCGGAAAAACAAGTGTATCATATATTGGAAGGGTTGTATCATGTTAGTCAGAGTCGAAGTGGCAGGTGGCGTTGCCCGTGCTGCAGCACACCCTTGTACTCCAGAAATACTAGCTTAATTAAGGCATTAGATATATTGAGAAAACGACATGCAAATTGCTAAGCAAAAAGGTTATCAAACTACTCAACAAGAGGCCTAACAACAAGTTCAATCCTGGATCCGCCCCTGATGTTAGTCTCATGTTGACATGCCTCTATAAATTAGCACTTGATACAATGCATTAGGCTACTCCTTTATTTTCATTAAATGAGCTATCACATAGACTCGTGGTGACATGACAATAGTGTTATATATATATGAACAAAGAGAATGGAGGGGTTATGAAGCTGGGTATATAATTACGAAAGTTTGAAACACTATGACATTTACTTTGGAAGAGACAAGTTTTATTTTGTCCTATAACATATGAATGAACTAAATTAGAATTCAATGCTGCTACTATGTGAAACATCAGAGTGTCACTTACAGAGACAAGACAGGACACACGCCTGCGCCGTAGTTTTGCCTCCGGGCTTCGTCCTCAGGAAATGGCAAACAGCTATAGACAAAACCCATCGCCATGCGTCTGATGCGGAGCAGCTGGCGATTTTGTCCAAATCTTCCAAAGACCTCGGTGATGAGTCGCGTCTGGTTCATGTATAGTGCTCACGTGGCCGGGGAAGAGCAGCTGATCGATGAGGTCGTCGATCCATACGTAAAGATGCAGCCGATGATGAACCAGACGTCGTCGATGGCGGCGGAGTGGTAGGTGGAGTTGAGGGGCAGTCCACATCACCACGTACTCTCCGACGACTTCCTGTCCCAGCCCTAAGCGGGAAGACTAACAACGCCGAACCTCCTCTAAAAGAGGAAGGGAACACACCAAGACCCCACACTGAATAATTCAACATGAGGAGATCTAAACCCAAAACCTAAGAAACCGAAACTATTACCACTCACAGTGTATGCTTCAAAACTGTTCCTAAATGAATCTTTTCTTTCTGGCACCGGAGCCTGACACTGCAGGTGCTGGTTCTGGCAAGAGGAAGGTTACCATTCTTAAAAAAACATTTTGTATTATCAACCCCACGAGGTACGCGAATGATTTACCATCTCGATCACGTTCAATCTATGTCTACTATTGCCCCGGCTCGCTGTTCATTATTGCGGCTAGCTAGGTTACGCACCAGCAAAACTATCGAGCAACGTAAAGCACATTCTCCTTGACGTGACGTGCCTACAGATCCTGGCGAATCGTTCTCGCGTGACATGCATGACAGTCGGGATACCGTGCACCTCAGGCGCGCATCCCCAATCCGCCTTCCGTTGGACGCATCAGAGTCGGAGCCGGCAAACCAGCAGTTATCCCGGGGCCCGGTTGCCTTGCCCGCTCGCAGCTTTGATCTTTATGTTTTATATATAGGCGCCAAGAACCTTTTGAGATAAAAAAAATGAGGACGGTTACGCGGGACCCATCATTCGAACCGCAAAGCGCCGCCGTGCAATCCAAACACGAGCGTGTGACTATGTGCTCTACGTACACGTGGTGCTATGGAGAGAACAACTAATTAAGGTGTTACGAGCGGGTGGCTTCGATTCAATACCAGCGTGAGCTTCACCTTGATGATCCTAATCACTAAGCAAAGATGAGCTCTTAAGTTGATGTCGCAGCACCCAACTGAACTCAGTCCAGCGCCTGGCGTCGTAGGCACCAGCGCACCACCCGGGATGGAAGGACCTAGATGCGGCAGAGAGAGAGAGACTCAATCGGCCATGACCTAGTAGATCGATGGTAGCTATAATTGTTTATCGATTGCTGATAGACTATCAATCGGCCATGACCTCATGCATTCATAGGGCAGCATGATCTTAATAGCTTTTAAACCGACCCGCTAGGACTCCATTTCCTCGATAGAATGTACCTCTTGCTCTGTCTCACCCGGCGACGGACGCCTGTTCTTGGAAATAAGTAAATCTTCTCCCTAATGTCCATGACTTTCATGGTTGGGAAGACCGTCATTCTGCGTGGCGGTGCTGTTATGACTTTCGTGGCCTATGTGCAAAGCCTGGACGTTCGACACGGCCTCCGTCATCCGGATGGCTAGATTATATAAATAACCTTGCATGCAGTGACTTCAAGCATACATAAGTTAATCCCTAATAATTTGCTACGCCATGTTACAGAAGTTCATTTATAAAAAAATATATGCTACACTACTTGTGTGCTGGAATCTGAAAGTCAGTTTCAACTTGGCCAATCTTCACTACTTCTCCCTCGCAAAACTAAATAAATAAATCTTCACTACTTCTTCAGAATGTCTTGTTGACTTCCTGTTAATTAACTTGCACTTGCTTCACCAAATCTGCTCTGGTTTTGATTGTAAATTGACAATGTAATAGGACCAATTGGTTCTGGTGTTCATGCAGTTGACAATAGAGAACTGACACCATTTGTTTGAAGCGCACTGAGTAGATGACATGCAAACAATGGAAATATCATGTTTGTTTTCTTGTATTCTGAGTGATCTCTACTAATTATTGTCTCTGCGAGGTCGTCCAATTGGTTTTCGTTGTTCGGCCTGCCAAGATTTCTGCCATCCGACTTCACCTTGAATTTGAATTGAGTTTCATTCAAATTCGGTGTCTGAGTTATTTATATTTATTTATATAGAATCACTTCCATAATGAAAACCACATGGCAACTGGCAAGCGTCTCACCTTCCCATCGAAGTGAATCTGGTTCGAATCCCACGCCCGGCAGTGGCAGATTTTTTTTTTCGCTCTGGTTAGCATGGTGATGGGCTGGCTCGTGCTTAGCTGGGCTGAAATGGGAAGATTTTTATAGAGGTGTTGTCTTAAATTTTAAGGGATTTAGGACTATTCAAATTTATAAAAGATTTGCTATTTCATTTATAAAATTATTTTAGAGGGATGATTTTAGGGTGGTCTGAAATGGGAGGATGTTTAGGGAGGTGTTGTCTTAGATTTTGAAGGATCTAGGACCATTTAAATTTATAAAAGATTTACTATTTTATTTTTGAACTTAGTTACATATAATTGAAAGTTGCCTAGAGGGGGGGTGAATAGGCAACGCTAAAAACTTCTGCAAATTAGGACTTAAACAAATTGTCAGAACTACCGGATAGTCCGGTACACTGCCGGATACTCCGGTGCCGGAATATCCGGTACTGTGTCGGACAATCCGGAACAGGGGATAATCTTGCGAAATTTGAAAACTATGAAGTTTCTAGCAATTTTACTTGAATCAAAAGACTTGTATAGATGCTACCAAGTAAATCTACACAACAATTGCGGAAGGAAACAAGTAGATAAGTAGATCGAGACAATATAGCAATATATAAGCAATATGAATAAAAACAAGTATGAACAACGAGAACAATCAAGAGATAGACAAATTGACACACGATTTTCTCCCGAAGTTCAGGCACACACAGTGCCCTACGTCTCCGTTGAGGAGTCCACAAAGGACCGGGTTGCTCTCAACCCTAAACCTCGCTCAAATGGTCACCAAGACCGATTTGAGTGTTCCACTAGCAAATCCCTTGCGGGAATGGGTAATACAAACTTCCCGGAGCTTCACCACACGAATTGGGAGCTCCCGGGCAACCTCTAGCCGTCTAGGAGCACAAAGCTCCAAGAGTAACAAATGAAACCAAGTGAGATGATGCCACAAGAAGCTCAAGAGTGGGATTGCTTGCTCTCAACACAAATCTCTTGCTCTCTCACACTCCCTTGAGTGTATCACACAAATCTTTGGCTTGGGAATGAGTAGAGAGTGAGAGGATGAAGCTTGGGTGTTGTTCTTTCAGTGGAGACGGAGAGAAATGGCCGTTGGAGGTGTATGGGTATTTATAGGCGCGGCCAAAAATCAAACCGTTGCGCTGCAGTTTAGGTCCTACCGGATACTCCGACACAGTGTCGGATACTCCGGTGGGGAGCAACTGTAACTGGGTTTCAGCAGGGCCGGATACTCCGGCAGTGGGTCGGAAGTTCCGGTGGGAAGCAACTGTAACTGAGTTGGATAGCCGGATATTCCGGCAGTGTGCCGGATCTTCCGGTGGGGCGCATCTGTAACTGGAAATTGGAAAATCTCTCAAGCTGAAAACTGGTTGGTTTTGGTTCATCCAAAAAGCTCTTGTGACATCAAAACACACATGATTACCATCCCTCTTGATAGTACGGCATTCCTAGACTCAATGCAAATATAAAAGAGATAAATCTTTTCCATTGAGCACTTGATGCCGTTCTTGTCAACACATGAAGGGATTGCAACTTTGAAATCATTTTGATTTTCCATTGTGAGACCTAGCTGAACATTTTCTCATTGCAAACATTAGTCCTTTTGATCGTTTTGACGTCAATCACACAAAACACATGATTAGGGGCCTAGATGCACTTTCAATCTCCCCCTTTTTGGTGATTGATGTCAAAACAACCAAATTATAGCAAGGATAAAGATATTCAATAAGAACTAGACAAATTTAGAGAAAGCTCCCCCTAAATGTGTGCATGAATTGAATTCATCACAAATGGCCTAACAATGCCAAATACAGATTTTCAAGAGAGACAATATGAGAGCTCCCCCTAAAACCTTGCATGAACCAAATATCATCATATAGGCAATAAAAACAATATGCAACACATGAGAGCAATAAGCAATTTCACACAACCTAGAAATATAGAAACCAACAAGCGTCATTACACCACATAGTCTCATGCATAGGACATAAATAAATTTAGTCTTACAATCAAGCACTTAGTTCAACACAAATAATAATAATAATGCTCCTAAAGTCCATCACTAGGTAGAACGATAAATTTCTCCCCCTTTTTGGCATCACATCACCAAAAAGAGAAAGAGACAAGATGAATCACTCATCATCGCCGCTGCCCGCTGCTGCACCTTCCTCCTCACTCTCCTCTTCTTCTTCCTCTTCGCCTTCACCTTCAGCCTCGGTGTCCTCATCACTTTCCTCTTGACGAGTAGCCTTCTTGGTGAAGTTGAAGATGTCCTCATCATCATCACCATCGGAGGGGAGGTCGGGATACGGTGGAGGAGCTGCATATGGAACCTTATTGGCCTTGCACAAGTTGCGGATATTGCGCTCAGAATTCTCTTGACGCGCTCTTGCTTCCTCACGGGCCTCACGAATCTCAATAGCATTCTTGGTGCACTTGTTGTAGATAGCCTTGAGGGCTCTAGCAATGAATGATGAGCTGCTATAACGACGTCTGCGACGTGACTGAGATGTACCAACATGAGGAACGGTAGGATCAATAGCTGCTGCTTCTACCGAGGTAGAAGAGGGAGTGGTAGATGTCACTTTCCTGATCCTGTAGGGGGCATGCTTGCAGTCCTTATGAAACTCAACCCCCGTTACATGCTCAATCATCTTCATAATATAAGGGGCATATGCACAGCTGCGACTTGCATCCTTAGAGATAATGTAAATCTGCCAGAAGATAAAAGCAAACACACTGAACTCATCCTTCACTTCATCCTTATCTGACATGTACCACAGCAGATTCCTAGCATAGCTCAAGATGCTAGTAGCATCCCCCTTCTTGGGGAGGAGAGTGTGCCTGAAGAGAGAGTTACAATACTTGTAATAAGGTTTCAAACCATGAGTAGTACCAAGCTTGGGGTGTCTCCCTTCATACATGAAAGCCATTTGCTCATCAGCAAGACAAAGATGATCAGTGATATCAGTCTTGCCAAGATCATGACTAGTGAAACCAAGTATAGCTGCAAAGTCACCATAAGAGACCTCAAAAGGATGTCCCTCAGTCATCCAATGAATCACTGGCTCATCATTTTCAACATCATCAATCCAATATGTAGCATAGAACTGTGCAATGACTTCTTCATTCCAGTGATAGGGCATTGCCATAATGTTTTTCATCCCCATACTCTCACACTTGGCAATGACTTGGTTGATGATTGGATCTTTCAGCTTCCTCATATGATCCCAATCAACAAACTGCATAGGAAGAACAGGAGTGGTCTTGCTTTGTATAACATACTTGTACCAATCCCACTGAAAAACACTCTGAAAGCGATAGTCAATAATATGGGTGTCCTTCTCATACTCAAAGGGATCCTTCCTGCGAAGAGTGGCCAAGTCATGCTTCCCTTTGGAGTAGTCTATATGTGCCTTACCCTCCATATTCCTTTCTTGAGTTGCAATGGGAGGATGCATCCTTGGGAACATGTTGGGGGACAATGGAGGAGGCTCTCTGTCATCTACAGGTGCCTTGCCTTTATTTCTTCCCCTTTTTGATGCACCTCCCCTTGAGCTTGAAGGGTTGACGGTCCTCTTCTGCCCTTGACGCTGTCCATGACCTTCCATCTGACACAAACATCCATGAGGAAGGTTTAAACATTGGAAGTTCAAGGATGAAATCAAAAATTAGAAGTAGGGACGAATTGTTCAAGTGTTAGGTTCTGTCGGATTGTCCGGCTCTGTGTCGGATACTCCGGCGTCGGATGTTCCGGCACACAGTCGGATAATCCGGCAGACCCTAACATTTCAAAAATTCGTCGAAACTCCCAAAATAGCCGCAAGATTTCAACCAAACTTCTAGCATTGCTAAACAACCTCATATCCAACAACTTCACCGAAGGGAAATCCACTAGAACATCCAAAACAAGAAGATCGAAGAGGGGGGAAGACAAGGGATACCTTCAAGCACTTCCTCGGTTTCCGGAGGAAAAACTTGGGGGCACCGGAGTCTCCGGCGATTGGAGGTCCTTGGAATCCTTGTGGGAGTCGAATCCCGCTCCAAAACACCCAAGATTCGACGATTTTGGTGGGAGGGAGAAGAGAGGCGGCGCGGGCGTGAGGACACGGTGAAAAGTGAGAGGATAACGTTTCACCGCGGGGGTCAAATCCTTATATAGGCTGGTAACTGACCGGATATTCCGACTCGGTGTCGGATGTTCCGACAGTCCCAGGCCCGGATATTCCGGCTCCTTCCCGGAACATCCGGTGGGGCGAGTCTGTAACCAGTCTGACCAGGCCGGATACTCCGGCACCATGCCGGATAATCCGACGATCCCAGATTTTTCAAACTGACTTGACGAAGAGAATGAGATTCAAAGGAGTTGAGGGGCAATGGATGGACTTTAAAGAACATTCTCATCATAAATGGTCAGTAAGCAAACAACAACCATAACTATGACCATTTACAACAAGATAGGATCAAAAGATCAAGAACCATTCAAATAGTTTTGAAAAATCACTCAAATCTTTTTACAATTCATTTTGTTTTGCAAGACTACCAAACTAGTAAACAACATTCAGATGTGCAACATTCTACTCCACATTAGAAGAATCAAGGATATTCAATTCACTTCTAAGTTCACAAAAACGCTTTTCATCTAGGGGCTTGGTGAATATATCGGCAAGTTGGGCATCGGTTCTTATGTAACTAATAGTAATATCCCCCTTGATAGCATGATCTCTCAAGAAGTGGTGCCGGATATCTATATGCTTGGTTCTATTGTGATCAACGGGGTTATGAGCAATAGCAATGGCACTCTCATTGTCACATAGGAGAGGAACTTTGTTCATAGTGTAACCAAAGTCCTTTAGAGTTTGCCGCATCCAAAGTAATTGAGCACAACAATTACCGGCTGCAACATACTCCGCTTCGGCGGTGGAAAGGGCAACGGAATTTTGTTTCTTGGATGACCATGACACTAGGGACCTACCCAAGAATTGGCAAGTCCCGGATGTACTCTTCCTATCCACCTTACATCCGGCGTAGTCGGCATCGGAATAGCCAACTAACTTGAACTTGGAGCCCTTTGGATACCAAAGCCCTAGGTTAGGTGTGTGAACCAAATATCGCAAGATTCTTTTAACGGCCACCATGTGGCTCTCTTTTGGAGCGGATTGAAATCTTGCACACAAGCACACACTAAGCATAATATCGGGTCTAGATGCACAAAGATAAAGTAATGAACCAATCATAGAACGATATACCTTTTGATCCACGGGCACTCCTTTTGGATCAAGATCAAGATGTCCACTAGTTTGCATTGGAGTCTTGATGGGTTTGGCTTTGTCCATGTCAACCTTCTTGAGCATATCTTGAGTGTACTTGGCTTGACATATGAACGTGCCTTCTTGGAGTTGCTTGACTTGAAAACCTAGAAAGAACTTTAACTCCCCCATCATGGACATCTCAAACTTCTTGATCATGATCTTGCTAAATGCTTCACAAAATTCTCGGTTAGTAGAACCAAATATAATGTCATCGACATATACTTGGCACACAAAGATATCATTATCAATTTGCTTTGTGAAGAGCGTAGGATCAACTTTGCCAACAACAAATTGATTTTCAACAAGATATCCCTTAAGGCATTCATACCATGCTCTAGGTGCTTGTTTTAGCCCATAGAGCGCCTTATGGAGTTTGTAAACATGGTTAGGATACTTTGGGTCTTCAAACCCCGGTAGTTGCTCCACATACACTTCCTCACTAATTGGCCCATTGAGGAATGCACTCTTCACATCCATTTGTTGTAGCTTAAAACCATGGTGAGTAGCAAAGGCAAGTAATATACGAATTGACTCAAGCCTATCTACGGGAGCAAAAGTTTCACCAAAATCCAAACCTTGCACTTGTGAAAATCCTTGTGCAACAAGTCTTGCTTTGTTTCTTGTCACCACACCATGCTCATCTTGTTTATTGCGAAACACCCATTTGGTGCCCACAACATTTTGCTTTGGTCTCTTCACCAACTTCCACACTTTGTTTCTCTCAAATTGGTTCAACTCCTCTTGCATGGCCATCACCCAATCCGGATCCTCGAGTGCATCTTCTACTCTAAGTGGCTCCAAAGAAGACACAAAAGAGTAATGTTCACAAAAATTTGCAACTCGAGTTCTAGTAGTTACCCCTCGTTCAATGTCACCAATAATGTTCTCAATGGGGTGGTCTCTTTGTACACTTTGACGAACTCTTGGATGTGGCACTCTTTCTTCATTCTCTACTTCTTCTTCCTCTTCATCATCTTGTACATCTCCACCACCACTTGAAGCTTGATCTTGGTTGTGATCTTGATCTTGGTCGTCACCTTGATCTTGAGCACTTCCTTGATCTTGCTCTTGTGTGGGCGGTGGAGATCCTTGGCGTGAGGATGAAGATGGAGCTTGATCAACTTGAGGTTCTTGTGGTCGAATATCACCTATGGCCATCCTTCCAATTGCCTCATGTGGAGGTTCTTCATTACCTATCACACTTGGATCAACTTGCTCTACTTGAGAGCCATTAGATTCATCAAATGTCACATCACGCGTGACCTCAACACAACCATTGGTTTTGTTGAAGACACGGTATGCCAAGACATTTGATCCATATCCAAGCAAGAACCCTTCATCGACCTTAGGAGCAAACTTTGAGGACTTGGGTTTCTTGTTAAGTATAAAGCATTTGCTCCCAAATACACGAAAGTATGAGACATTAGGAACGTTACCGGTGAGTAGCTCATAGGGTGTCTTTTGCAAGATTCGGTGGAGAAATAACCGGTTTGATGCATGGCATGCGGTGTTCACGGCTTCGGCCCAAAAACAGTCCGAAGTCTTGTACTCATCAAGCATTGTTCTTGCCATCTCAATGAGTGTGCGGTTCTTCCTCTCGGCTACCCCATTTTGTTGTGGAGTGTAGGGTGCCGAGAACTCATGCTTGATGCCTTCTTCATCAAGGAATTCTTCAACTTGAGTATTCTTGAATTCACTCCCATTGTCACTCCTTATCTTCTTGATCTTGACTTCATGTTCATTTTGAGCTCTTCTCACGAACTTCTTGATTATTCCTTGCACTTCACTTTTATCATGCAAAAAGTATACCCAAGTGAAACGAGAATAATCATCAACAATTACTAAACCATATTTGTTACCACCAATGCTCAAATAGGCTATTGGACCAAAAAGATCCATGTGTAGCATTTCCAATGCTCTTGTGGTAGTCATCACATTCTTGGCGGGGTGAGGTGCTTCATGTTGCTTTCCGGCTTGACAAGCACTACAAATTCTATCTTTCTCAAAAGAGACATCGGTTAGTCCATGGATGTGACCGCCCTTTTGGAGATCATTAAGATTTCTCATGCCAACATGGGCTAGCCGGCGATGCCATAGCCAACCCAAGCTAGACTTTGCCAACAAGCATGTATTAATTTGGGTTTTATCCAAGGAAAAATCCACAAGATAAAGCCCTCCTTGCAACACACCATTAAAGGCAATTGAGTTATCGCTCCTCTTGAAAACGGTCACACCTTCGTTAGTGAAATAGCAATTAAAGCCTTTCTCACAAAGTTGTGAGACCGACATCAAATTAAACTCCAAAGAATCTACCAAGAGAACTTTTGAAACGGAATACTCGGAAGTGAGAGCAATATTACCCATTCCATGTACTCCTCCTCTACCATCATCACCAAAAGTAATTTCACCCATATCGGTTGTGTTCTTTTCAAGTGATGTGAACATCTTCTTCTCTCCGGTCATATGGCTTGTGCATCCACTATCAAGCACCCAACTTGTTCCACCGGAGGAATATGCCTACAAAAACAAATTAAGCCTTTGTTTTAGGTACCCAAATAGATTTGGGTCCTTGAGCATTAGTAACAAGCATCTTTGGCACCCACACACATCTTTTAATCCTGATGTTGTGTGCACGGGGACCAACATATTTAGCAATAACTTTGCCATAAGAATTTCTAGTAAGCACATAATCGGCATAAAAGGTGTCTTGAGGGGCATGCACTTTCTTCTTGTCTTTTGGTGTTTCACTCTTGTTCTTCATGGCACTTGTGGTCTTGACTTGCTCAACCTTGTTCACCTTCTTTGACCCCATGTTCCCTTTGTATATTTTTTGGTCACCCAAAACATAAGGTCGTACATGGGTATCCTTGATGATGAAGCTTGAGTCTTTCTCATCACAAAGGTCACCACCATATATGGTGAAAGGTTGGAGCCTATTGAAGCCATCTCTTGCCATCTTGAACCTCTTTTCTTTTTCACCTTCACCTTCACCTATCATGCCTCTATTGATGATGACATTCATCCTCTTGATTTGCCCTTTCAAAAGCTTCACCTCTTTCTCATGGTTAGCAAAAACATTGATATCACATTTATTACATTTTGCACAACCTTTACTTGTGGAGGGATCGATTGCTAGAATGGCATCTTTTGTAGGTTTTGAGGTGCTAGACCAAAGAGCATCAAATTGCACTTCAAGATCCTTATGGGCCTTGACTAGCCCACTATGTTTTTCTTGAAGAGCAACATTTGAGCTCTCAAGACTTTTGCAAGTCTCCTTGCTTTTCGCAAGTTCTTGGCTCAACTTTTCCCTCTTTTCCTTTTCACATGCCATGAGCTTGTTGAGTTCAAGGTTTCTCTCCTTTTCAAGGATAAGCAATGCTTCTTGTTTCTCAAGTAACTCATCTCTAGCAATCAATTCCTTCATAAGTCTCTTAAACTTGGTGATTGCATTTTTATCAAAACCTTTAAGCAAGCTTTCACAATCACTATCATCATCATCATCACTATCATCACTAGCATTATCATCATCACTATCTTCAAGAGTAGAGGGAGAGACAACTTTAGTAGTTACCTTCCGGCCCATGGCCATGAGGCAAACACCACGTGGTTTGTTGTCACTTTCATCATCGGTGAGGGTAGGATCATCATTGTAGGTGGGAAATAGCTTCTTGCTTGATGATGTTGTCTTGTTGATAGCAATGGTGGCAATGCCTCCTTTGCCGGAAGCTTCTTCATATGAGGCTTCCTCCGCTACATGAGCATGACCGGTGTACTTCTTCTTGTATTGCTTCTTGTCCGCTTGATGACCTTTCTCTCTTCTTTCATCTTCTTCCTTGACGGGACAATTTGCAATGAAATGTCCGGCCTTCTTGCAATAGTAGCAAACTTGCTTTGAGCTTGATCTCTTGCCCTTTGAGCCACGCTCTTTCTTCATGAACTTTTTGAACCGCTTCACAAAGAGAGCGAGCTCTTCATCATCGGAGCTCTCTTCTTCTTCATCTTCACTTGAGCTCTCTTGAACCGGTTCCTTGCTCTTCTTCTTGCTTGCCTTGAATGCAACTTCTTTGTTCTTGGAGTTGGAAACGGCCGTTGCTATTTGCTTGACATATTTGGCTTCCTCCTCCATGATCTCATGATTTATGATCATTCCAAGTACTTCATCCGGAGACATCCTCTTGTAGTTTCTCATTTGCCGGATCATGGTCACAAGAGTGATGTTCCTTGGTGAGAATGCTCTAGTCAACAACTTCGCCACCTCATGATTTCCATACTTGGTGCATCCAAGTGCCTTAAGCTTGTTGATCTTGACCTTGAGACGGTTGTACATTTGTTGAGGTGTCTCATCATCCTCCATCACAAACCTACCAAGCTCTCCTTCCAAGATTTCAATCTTGGCTTGCTTCACGGAGTCTACTCCTTCATGAGCTATACGAAGAGTGTCCCAAATCTCATTTGCACTTGTCATACCACCAACTCTTTCATACTCTTCATTGCTCAATGAGGTGAGGATCACCGCTGCCGCTTGTGCATTTCGATGCCAATTTTGTTCTTCTTCTTGTGTGAGTTCATCATCTTCTTTGTGTCTTTTCAAACCTACACACACAACTTTCCAAATACTTGGATGAAGAGAGATTAGATGCAACATCATATTGTGCCTCCACTTGGTATAGTGCGTCCCATCGAAATGAGGCGCCCTACCAATTTGCACAGCTGTAAAGTTAGTGTGAGAACTCAATTTTTCTTAAGTAAAAGGCATATCATGTAAATTTTCACTTCTCTTGCTTCTTCTAGAAGCATGTGACCTTCCACCTTCGGAGTGTGCAAACACATTTTCTTCTTCTTCTTCTTCGGACACGCTTGTGTACGCTTCCTCCACCAGCACATCTTCATCTTCATCTAGGTAGTCGATCAACCGAGGTTC
The DNA here is from genome assembly GCA_007726485.1 of Eragrostis curvula. NCBI lineage: Eukaryota > Viridiplantae > Streptophyta > Magnoliopsida > Poales > Poaceae > Eragrostis > Eragrostis curvula. The sequence continues at coordinate 41,141,100 of CM017440.1, forward strand.
CTTTAACTTCTTCACGGACTTGTTCTTCTTCTTCCTCAAACTCGAGGGTTCACCAAGAGTTGCCTCCATCTTTTCTCCAAGCGGTTAAGCTTCAAATGGAGAACCTTGCTCTGATACCAATTGAAAGTTGCCTAGAGGGGGGGTGAATAGGCAACGCTAAAAACTTCTGCAAATTAGGACTTAAACAAATTGTCAGAACTACCGGATAGTCCGGTACACTGCCGGATACTCCGGTGCCGGAATATCCGGTACTGTGTCGGACAATCCAGAACAGGGGATAATCTTGCGAAATTTAAAAACTATGAAGTTTCTAGCAATTTTACTTGAATCAAAAGACTTGTATAGATGCTACCAAGTAAATCTACACAACAATTGCGGAAGAAAACAAGTAGATAAGTAGATCGAGACAATATAGCAATATATAAGCAATATGAATAAGAACAAGTATGAACAACGAGAACAATCAAGAGATAGACAAATTGACACACGATTTTCTCCCGAAGTTCAGGCACACACAGTGCCCTACGTCTCCGTTGAGGAGTCCACAAAGGACCGGGTTGCTCTCAACCCTAAACCTCGCTCAAATGGTCACCAAGACCGATTTGAGTGTTCCACTAGCAAATCCCTTGCGGGAATGGGTAATACAAACTTCCCGGAGCTTCACCACACGAATTGGGAGCTCCCGGGCAACCTCTAGCCGTCTAGGAGCACAAAGCTCCAAGAGTAACAAATGAAACCAAGTGAGATGATGCCACAAGAAGCTCAAGAGTGGGATTGCTTGCTCTCAACACAAATCTCTTGCTCTCTCACACTCCCTTGAGTGTATCACACAAATCTTTGGCTTGGGAATGAGTAGAGAGTGAGAGGATGAAGCTTGGGTGTTGTTCTTTCAGTGGAGACGGAGAGAAATGGCCGTTGGAGGTGTATGGGTATTTATAGGCGCGGCCAAAAATCAAACCGTTGCGCTGCAGTTTAGGTCCTACCGGATACTCCGACACAGTGTCGGATACTCCGGTGGGGAGCAACTGTAACTGGGTTTCAGCAGGGCCGGATACTCCGGCAGTGGGTCGGAAGTTCCGGTGGGAAGCAACTGTAACTGAGTTGGATAGCCGGATATTCCGGCTGTGTGCCGGATCTTCCGGTGGGGCGCATCTGTAACTGGAAATTGGAAAATCTCTCAAGCTGAAAACTGGTTGGTTTTGGTTCATCCAAAAAGCTCTTGTGACATCAAAACACACATGATTACCATCCCTCTTGATAGTACGGCATTCCTAGACTCAATGAAAATATAAAAGAGATAAATCTTGTCCATTGAGCACTTGATGCCGTTCTTGTCAACACATGAAGGGATTGTAACTTTGAAATCATTTTGATTCTCCATTGTGAGACCTAGCTGAACATTTTCTTATTGCAAACATTAGTCCTTTTGATCGTTTTGACGTCAATCACACAAAACACATGATTAGGGGCCTAGATGCACTTTCAATAATATATGATAAAAAAATTAGAATAAAATATATAGATGTGCATTTAAACTGATTTAATTTTAGATTTGGCCTCTAAATAATCTAATAGTAATTATGCAAGTCACATGATTCAACATATTCTTGCTAATTTTATGTACGTCTCTGCAATAGCACAACCACATTTAATAACACTCATCTTTCACAAATTGAGAGCTCTGCTAATTGATTTTTTTTTTAGGGAAAGCTCTGCTAATTGATGCCATGCATGGATTCTGCACACGAAGAAAATTATGACGTTTTACCCTAAGTAGCTGGGCTGGATTGTCAGCATCCAACAATGAAAAGTAATTGAGAACCAGATTTTGGCCCGAGAATGAGAGGGGCTAGTTGGGCCAGATGAAGATTTGGCCCGCGCCACGTGGTGGCTGAAATCCGGTTCAATTTCATGTTGATACCAAGAGTTTTATCATAATAGGTGGTCCCATGATGTGTTGATTGAGATGACACGTGTGGCACAATTCCCTGTACGATAGGATCAGGACGTATAATGTTTCATCACAAATATCAGAACTTGACACATTTCGCTCACGATGTGCTACAATATTGTATTCGTATAATTTTGGGACAACAGGTTTTTTTTTTTTTTTTGAAGGCGGGACAACAGGTTTAGTGGCGAATTGGGTCATCACAAAACCCTCAAAATACCTAATCAGTCGCAACGGGCCTTTGATGTTTATCGTCACTAAATTGAGTGTTATGTGATGGCTCTTCTAGTCGTCACAAATTGAGAAAACACCCTAATAGTGACAAATAAGTGTTTCGTCATGGATTTTTTTTTTTGTCACTAGTTAGTAGAATTTTTGTAGTGTACTATCTGAATACCAACAATATATTGAACTAATAATTAACTTGCAGAGGACATGTGAGAACTGTTAGAGAAAGACTAAACCTCTGGACCGGCAAAAGAAACATGCCGATAATGTAAGAAGGGATTTGAGATTTGAAGTTGGAGACTCTGTACTTACTGAAAGTCCAACTACTGGAGTGAGTAGTACAGGTTTCAAGTGAAAGGAGGTGAAGTCGCTTTATCTACTAAAGCCGCCATCTAATTTCCCTCGGAAATTTTAAAAAAAAACACTGCCACCGTATTTGAAGGGCAAGGCCTTTCTCGTCTTTTCATGTCATTTGACAGTGTTAGCAAACCAACTGCAATGGTAGATGAACGGCAAATTAGGAAATTGAAAATTTTGTATGGCAAATTAGGAACATGCAAAGTTTCGATGGCACGCAGGAAATTTGCTCAAGAAAGATGGTCAAATATGCAGTTAGGGTCCAAAAAAGGATCAGAAGTGCAAGTAGCCGCAACATATGTCAAAGTTTCAAGGGCAGAAGGGAAGGACGAAAGGAAATTCAGACACACAGTCAGTCATGTGAGAAGAAAATTCCCGTCTCAGGTTACACCTCATAAACACAAATCCTGTCCTTCATCTATGATTACACATGGTGAAAAATAAGAAACGAAGAAAGAATTTGCTTCAAAAAGAAACGAAGAAAGAAATCGCTGACGAACACAGAAGATCAAAAATCCTAGATCAGTCATGATCTGAAAGCTTCATCCAGTTCTGTTTGTTGCGCCCAATCAGCGCCTCTGTTTCTTGCCTCACGCTCCCGCCGCAGCGTCGTCCTTGCTCTTGCTGAGAGCTCCGCTGCCGACCCATGGGCCATGCCGCTCGCGCTTGGATTCATTTCCTCGCGTCACGCTATCGCTGCGCCTGCCCCTGTTGCTAGCACGAATCCACGGCGGCGTCCACCCCGACGGCGACGAGCCTCATCTGGTCCTCGAGGTACTTGTGCAGCAGCGCGGCCCGGTGCTCCACGCTGCCCTCCTCGGCCTCCCGCTCACCGTCGCCGAGGCAGCGGCGGCTCCCTCTCGCCATCATCATCCTTTCCTCACACGGAGCTGACGCTATTCGAATGAAACAGAGGCGGGGATGGGGATGCCGGCGTCATCGAGTAGAGTAGACCATTGAGGCGACATGCAGCAAGGCCTGCGCGGCAGCATCGCCGTGCATGTGTTCCCACGCGCCATCAACGTCGGGACAAGGTGATACCTTGCTCGAGGAGGTGCGGAAGCAGGGGTGTGGTTCTTTCCGCGCGCATAGGCATGGCATGGCGAAATGAGACGTGTTCCGTAACTTCCGTTCCGCCACTGACATGGCTGCCGCCGTGGTCCGGGTTGCCGGCTGGGATGTGACGTGTTCAGGCGTGAGCACCCACCGGGCGATGACACCGGCAGCAGGAGGCGTGGTCGCCGCCGTCGAGCTTCGCTGCTACGCCAAGTATGTTCTTGCGAATTGCGATCATCCCCTCCGCCTTCTGCCGACCCTGCACGCGCAGAGAGATCCTCTGCTTGGTGCCATTCAAAAATTTCATAAATCCTGGATTCGCCATTGTAAAACCACTTATCCCGTATGAGGGTTGCAAAATCAATCCAGTTTATGCCATCCGATCCATGACATTTTCGGCATCACATGTTTTCCGAAATGACCACAATGCCCTCTTCTTCAACTTCGAGCCCGCGCTGCCGCCTGAAACTCTTGAAGGTCGCTGTTGCGAGCTTTCCTTCCATCAAAAGCTCGATGCCAGCCTGACACGGCGGCGACCATGAGAGCAAGCTCGTGCAGTCCGCAAAGGCGGGGAGAGAGGCCTCAAGGGATGCTCCTCGGAGGGCCTGGGTTGGGTGCATCTCGAGCACAAGCTCGCATGGCAGCAGCAGTGAGCTCACGCGAAGATGACCATGAGATAAAACTTGCACGCTCTAATTTTTTCGCTTGTTTTACTGTTCAATATATAATGGCATAAACGAGATAAAATTCATAATCTGATGGCTTCTATGCATGGGATAGGTCGTTTCATGTTGTTAGATACAGGATTTAGTCAATTTGCAATGGCAATGAAAAGAATAATTCCCTAGATATCTATTAAGTTTTTTTGTTGTCAAAATGCAGTGAATAGATAAAATCTGTCAAATAGAAGAGGCACCATGCATCTAACTAACTGAGTATGGTATAGCAGTTTATCACTGTCATTCCACTTAATCTTCCATACTCTCTATCGAAGTAATGCTCCTCTCTGCGAGCCCTCACAGAGAGAGTGCTAATGCAATCACAAAAAAATGCAATATACTTTATAGAAAACAGGCTTCATTGTCCACAAGGTATGATACATATCACTCGTGATCAAGTTGTTGAACATACACAAAACTGACGAATGATATGACCACAACAATTTACTATAAGCATAATCATTATCACAATTAAGAATGAGTGTATAAACTATTTTATTATTTTACTTTTATATAACAAAAATATATATAACTTTGTAGCCCTATAATATCTTTTGGTTTTCACAGAAAGAAGACTCGCATCGGACTCTAACAAATTCATAGAGAATCCACCTACAAAAGCCTGCATATCATGTTGAGTCATTACATTGTCATACATGGAGTACTTTTTCCTTTCCAATTTTTTATTATTGTTAACTTTTATTTGACCAGCATCTAAAATAAATAGAGCCCTCAAAATGCCATATCTAAATCTTACAAATTATGTTGAATTTTGCAACACCGTCATATGTCAAAAAACTATATATGTCTTCTCCATGTAGGTATTTTTATATCCACAAATTAAGTTGTCGAACATACACAAAACGTATTAATGATATGACCACAACAATTTATTAGGCATAACCATTATCACAATTAAGAATGAGTATAGAAAATATTTATTATTTTATTTTTCTATAACAAGCATAATTTTATAACTCTAAATATGTTTTTTTTCTCGTTAACAGAAGACTCGCATCGGACGCTAACAAATTGATAGACGATTCACCCACAAAATAGCCGCATATCATTTGTTACGTTGTTATACATGGAGAACTATTTCCTTTCTAGATTTGCAACATTGCCAACTTATATTAAACCCGCATCTAAAACAAATAGAGCGCTCAAAATGCCATATCTAAATCTTACAAGCTATATTGCATGTTGCGTCATTGCCATATGTCAAACAACTATGTCTTCTCCACGTAGATATTTTTATATCAACAAATTAATATTTTTCTAGATAAAATAAAAAATTATCAGCCATAAACATCATTAGCAACTTGTAGAAATGTTTTTCTCTTCAATTTTAGAGGTTATCCTGTCATTCCATGTACGTCCATATGAGGAAAAGCAATACTTTTCGTAGCACATTTTATTTCAAACTCAATGATATCTCTTGCTAGCTTGCTACATCTAGGCGACCTTTTGGCCTTCGAAAATTCAATGACCCATGGGAAACATTTTGAGAGGGAGGTGGCAATAGCCGGACAAGAATATCCCGGCAACTAATTGTAAGGAGATACCAAGGCGATAATTCTGACTCGACACTGCATCTTTTTCTTTATAAAAGGTTCCAAACACATGAGCAATCTCACACTCACTGCATTATGGTAGAGGACGAGGATAGCGCGTGGGGAGGCGCGAGTATTGTGTATTTTGCATAATAGGAAATTTGGATCTTGATTATTACTTGGTAGGATTCCATAGTTCAATGGTAGAAGACCGAAAGGCAGAGCATGCAAGGAATTTGCATTTCAATCAAGAAACTCAAGCTAACCGGCAGTCTGGAACACATGATCTCATCAGAAAATCTTGTCTCAGCCTACATCTCACGAACACCAATCCTCTCCATATCTAAGGCTACACAAAGGTGAAAATCAAGAAACGAACAAACAATTTCCCTGACGAACACAGACGACCAAAATTCCTCGATCAGCCATGACCTGAATGCTCTGTTTCTTGCGCCTAATCAGCTCCCCTGTTTCTTGCCTCACGCACGCTACTGCCGCGGCGTTGTCCTCGCTGAGAGCTCCGCCGCCAATCCATGGCGCCCGCTGGTGAAATTCCTCACATCACGCTATCGCTGCGCCTGGCCTTGTGGAGCGCAGGAGCTCGGCCGCCAGTCGACGGCGGCGTCCACCCCCACGAGCTTCATCTGGTCCTCGAGGTACTTGTGCAGCAGCGCGGCCCGGTGCTCCGCGCCGCCCTCCTCCTCCTCCTCCCGCTCGCCGACTCCGAAGTAGCGGCGGCTCTCCCTCATCATCCTCCGTCGGCGGCGGCGGAACCGGACGACGGCGACGGCGACGCAGAGCAGCGGCAGCCACAGGAGCACGAGCGGGAGGACCACCGGCAGGAGGAACAGCGCCAGGAACCGCCACGCCGGCGCGCGGCGGCCGGAGGAGGCGGCCCCCATGCATCCAGCGGACGGCGGCGATTGGGGAAGCCGGCGACCGAGGTTGGGTCGGGTTGGTTGCCGTCCGGACACGGAGACCGTCCCTGTCCCGGCTGCGCTGCTTTAAAAGGAAGCTTTCTTAATTATTTTATTTATTAATTATAATCATACTTCAATGTAAAGCGCCTCCTTGCCTCTTGTTTTACGACCGCCCCCCTGATATTTTTTCTCTGTTCCTTTACACGTCGCTTTCCAATGATTTTCTTAATTTTAATTCCTTTTTCCATGTGACAAGATACCGGAGCTCAACATTACCTTAGACTCATCAGATTTTTTTAAATATATAAGGAAACTTGGACTTGTTAGGTTATTGTAAACCAGATGCGACGCTAAGACACATGGGCTTGGAGATCAAACACGAAAAAAAAAATCCTAAGGGAGGGTGGTGATTGTCAAACTCGTGGCCTGGACGGGTTCAAATAATCGAAGAAGAAGGTCGGTCACATGTTTTCCACGATGATCCGAGTCGGATTAAGCGTGCGAGTCTAGTCACACGTTCTTTTATGAACATATAAAAGGTGATGGAGTTGTTTGTGACGCCAGATTGACCATAGTTTGGCGTCCTCAAGAAAATGAGATTGATCGTAATTTGTGAATAAACAGAAACCTCATAAATACGAGATATTCCAATTGTTAGAGAGGGACCATCGGGTTTTTTTTATTAATAACATTATTTTTAAATAAATTTAAAAAAATAACATGCCGTTTAAAAAATTTGTAAAACTAGCATCCCAATCGCCCTGTCAATGGGCGATTAGGATAAATCGCCCATTGAAAGGGCGACTTGATCAAAAAAAGCGTGAGCGGGGCCCAGTCGCCCAACCAGGAGGCGACTGGGTCTCTGTCGCCCATCCAGAAGGCGACAGGATCCAGTCGCCCAACCACCGGGCGATTGGGTCCCAGTCGCCCGACCAGAAGGCGACAGGACCTAGTCGCCCGTTTGGTGGGCGACTAAGGTATTTTTTTTTGGCATCATTATTTGTTTCGATTGCAATTATATTTCATAAAATACAATTAAACGAAATGAAAATTTTGTACATATGATAAATACACGCAACTCATTTTTTGCCACCTAATCTTACGGAAATGTTCGATCCCACCGCCGAGACATATTACTGAAGTTAATGTCCATACTGTAGGGGTTGGATGATGACTGTGAGCGAGGTGGCGCTGAAAAATCGCTGTTGGAGGGTCGTTCTCGCAAAACAGATTCACTAAATGCCTCGTCGTCAGGGTCTTCGAGTGGAGGCGGAGGTCTTGAGGGTGGCATAGGCATGAAATCGTCGTCTTCATCGTCGTTGGCGTTTGGTTGCACGCGCGTTGCCGGAGCGCGTCTTCTTGCCGTGTTTTTTCGACGGGATGTTGTTGTGTTAGATAGCTCCGAAACACTACGGTTGGATGAGGTATGTCGCCTTCTACGTGAACCTGGCATGCAACCTCCACCGAAGAACATAAATAGATAGAAGAAGTTTGGGATAGGGTTGTCGATCAATTCTTTGTCTTCCGGAAATGCCTAACAGAAGAGAAGCAGTCGAATGAGCAAAAGAAATAGAAACCGATAACATAAAAATAAAAAAAATTGAGTGTACCTGAATGTGGGAGGCATATTGATCGGGGAGCATCATTATCTTGAATGTAGTGCTAGAGAAACCTAACACTGACGGGTGGTTTGCCAGCTCGCAAACCCTATGATACAACTGCCTTTGATCTTCTAAGAGGGCCCTAAGGTCATTTGTGGTGAGATGTTGCGGCGCGATAGTGTGTGAGGTCGTAGGGATTGTTGCATTTAACCTCGAGACAGCTTGTGCGAGATTGTTCTCCCTGAAAGGATCATCCCGGTGTTCACGCACGGCATGCCAGATTGCGTCCAGTGCTCTCTCGATGTATTGTGGTGTCCATGGAAAGCCTCCACTAGATGGTCCTGCCATGGATGGTGTTGTTGAAGCGTGGAAGAAGAGTGGATGCCGCTGTGATGCAAGAGAGGTTGCTGTGAATGAAAGAGTGAGTAGAGGATAAGGTTTTGTAGGAGTGGTTCCTGAAATTGAAAGCACGAGTGGGAGGCCCTAGTAGAGATTCCGGCTATAATGTAGGTCCATTATTTTGATGGGAGTCGGATGCATGCATCAAAAGCGTCACATTGTGCAGACATACATGCATGGGGACATTGGATGCTCCTGGGATTCTTTGGCTGTTTTGCAAAGCGGGAACCTTTGATGGGAGTTTGACGAGGCTGTGATGCATGCACCGAGAGCATTAATTGAGGGGACATGAAAGACAGAAATATAAGACATATAGTACTAGTACTGGACATGAACATGTAGCATGACATAACATAGAATCTATACGAGCTACAGACAGAAGGTGACACAACACTAAATCCTACCACGCTTAGGGGCGACACCCCTAAGTGTGCCTGGCTTGGCTGCCCTGCGTCCCGCCCTCACGTGATCGGCAGAGTACGTCAGCGGCTCAGGAGGAACGACGTGGCGTGTAGGACGGCCCTGAGGGAGTGGTGTCTCGTAGCCGCCCTGCGAGACCTGTGTCGCTGGAGGAGCTCCAGATAGCTGTGAATCAGGAACTATATTGGGCTCGTTCTGGACCGGAGCAAAGTAGCTGTCGAAGTCGAACGCTGGTGTAGGAGAACGTCGGTGCCTCCGCTCGTCCTCCTCGGCGTACTCATAGTCAATCGGCGCCATATGTGGTACATATGACGACGGCCCTGCAACATCAGTGGCCTGTGTCCACGATGTGTACTGTGTACCTGTGCACAAATATATAGTAATAATACTAAGAAATGCATCAATACGTAGTTATAATAGTAAGAAATGCATCAATATAGTTTTGATGACGAACAAAATTGCAATGAATTAATTTACAAAGTCGAACGGTATTAGTACCTGGTGCGGAGAACGTCGGTCGAGGCGGAGGCCCCGGTGCCATCCTGTGCGTGAACGTCGTCTGCTGAGGAGGCGGCTGTGCTGGACGCGAAGAGGGTCCCGACTGCGAAGGGTGTGGGACGGCATCCGTGTTCCGAGTACAGGGCGTGCACGAGGTGAGCTTCACGAGGTCAGAAGCGGCATCATAGATCCGCCTCATCT